>PISX010002065.1:0-172178 GCA_004024625.1 Mellivora capensis | reverse complement strand
CCATCAGAAAGGATGAATACCCGACTTTTGTAGCAACATGGACGGGACTGGAAGAGATTATGCTGAGTGAAATAAGTCAAGCAGAGAGAGTCAATTATCATATGGTTTCACTTATTTGCGGAGCATAACAAATAACACGGAGGACATGGGGAGATGGAGAGGAGAAGGGAGTTGAGGGAAATTGGGGGGAAGATGAACCGTGAGAGACTATTGACTCTGAAAAATAACCTGAGGGTTTTGAAAGGGCAGGTGGTGGGAGGTTGGGGGAGCCTGGTAGTGGGTATTGTGGAGGGCACGCAATGCATGGAGCACTGGGTGTGGTGTAAAACTATGTATGAATTCTGTTACGCTGAAAAGAAATAAAAAAAAAAATTAAAAAAAAAAGAGTTCAAACCCCACACTGGGCTCCATGCTGGGTGTGGAGCCTACTTAAAAAAATAAAATTAAAAATTAAATAAAAAAAAAAGAAAACAAATAAGTGGCATTCAGAATATTATATTTATGTAAATGTTATTAATTGCAAAATTTAAAATTACCACTTAAGTTGTAAAAAAGTAAATCCTCTCCAATAGCATTTAAATCTTCTAGTTCAAGTGCTCAACATCATTCCATATTGAAACTTTAGCCAAACTAGTTTGAAAACCATGTGTATATTAATATGTGTTCACACACACACGTACAAAGCTGAGCCTTATTTTTTGCAGATTCCATATTTGCAAATTTGCTTATTTGCCAATATTTTTTTGTAAGCCCCCAAATTCACAGTGGGACACTTTTCTTCTTTATTCTTTATTCATGAACAATAAGACAAAAATTTTGAGTTGCCTACCTGCCTTTTCCCATCTGAAGTCAAACAAGGCAAAATGCTCTGCTTTCTGCTTTAAGCTCTCTTACCGTAAACAAGTGTCCTTTTTGCTGTGTATTTAATGCCATATTTTTTACAATTTTGTATTTTTTGGCTCTGTGAGTGTCATTTTGCTGTTGAAAATGGCCTCCAGGGGCGCCGCTGGCCACTGCCTTGTGTTTCTAAGTGACAGAAATCTGTGATAGGTCTTACAGAGAATTAAAAAAAAAAAAGTATCAGATAAGTTCCATTCAGGCATAAGCTGTAATGCCATTGGTTATGAGTTCACTATAAATGAATAAGAATATGGGACATCCAAAAGAGAAAGAGGCAATTTGTAGATCTGTCCATGGGTCTGCTCTGCCCTGAAAAGTACGAAGGTAACCTCTATAGTGTGGGATGAAACGGTGCAAAAGATGGTCAGGCGGTTAAATCTGTGGTTTTGTGAGATGATGACAGATTAAAACAAAACAAAACAAAACAAAAAAAACAAAATAAAAAAACAAGAAATTCACAGTCACGTTACGCAGGGTCAGGGAAACATTAAGCTCTTTTCAGCTAGTGTGGCTTGGCCAGCACCTTTCAAAAGATAATGTGGTGTAGAGGCACCTGGGTGGCTCAGTGGGTTAAGCCTCTGCCTTTGGCTTGGGTCATGATCCCAGTGTCCTGGGATCAAGCCCCACATTGGGCTTTCCGCTCATCAGAGAGCCTGATTCCCACCCCCCACACCCTCTGCCTGCTTGTGATCTCTGTCAAGTAAATAAATAAAATCTTAAAAAAAAAAAAAAAGATAATGTGGTGTAAAAAATGTTAAACTTATGGGAGAGAATGGTTCCATGATAAGAAGGTTGCCAAAGAATTTTTTTAAATAACTGTTAAGTCTTTTAAAATAAAAGGATTAGGTAGAAAATGCAGGTTTTTGTTTTTAGATTATTTTTATTTGACAGAGAAAGAGAGAGAGAGAGTATGAGTGGAGGGAGGGGCAGGCAGAGGGAGAGGGAGAAGCAGGCTCCCTGCTGAGCAGGGAGCCCAAGGTCAGGTTGGATTTCAGGATGCTGGGATCAGGACCTGAGCTGAAGGCAGAAGCTTAACCGCTTAAATGTCTGAGCCACCCAGGTGCCCCAGGAAGGCAGGTTTTTAATGCTAACAGGACCACTTGTTTTACAAGGGCTGGCAAATGAACCATATAATGCAAATGGTGTTTTACTTGAGGTAAATGTGACCAGACTCTCCAACAAGAGCAGTAGTTCAGGGTTTGCAATTCAGTGTTCCTGGTGACTTCATAGCACATAATTACCTTGAAAAATGGTAACTGTCTATACATATTGATATGTTGGAACAATTGGGAAATGTTTATATTGCCATGGTATTAGATTACCTGAAGAAATGATTAATTCTGAAGGGTAATACATTTTTGGCCATGTTGAAAAGTGTTCTTATTTTAGGGAAGGATGCTGGACTTTATGTTGATGGCTTGTCATACTGTCCATAGCTCATTTTAAAATAATTCGGTATAGAATTTAAGTAATTAAAATGATTGAAAATTGAGGTCTTTTCCTGGTCTTGGAAATTATTTTCTACTTTTACATTGATTAATATGTTACTGACTCTTCATTATCCTTTTCTCTGTTCTGTTTCCCTCTGCCTGCCTACTTCCTTTTTCCTCTTTTTCTTGAATATTTATTAGACTTTGAAGATACTGCATTGACCCTTCCACGTCTCTGAAATTCTATTTCGTATTTGCCATCCTCTTTTTACTTTGGGGTCTCTTTCATGTTTCTACCATGGAGTTTTTTCTTTAACTTCCAGCTCTTCTACTGATTATTATGTTTTTAATTTAAGGATTCATAGCTCACATGGTCAACACTTGGCTATTTTTCTCCAATGTCCCTTTTTCACAGTAATCATTCTTATATTATGGATATATATATATATTTTTTTTAAATTTTTTTAGGTAAGCTTTAAGCCCAACATGGAGCTTGAACTCACGACCCTGAGGTCAGAAGTCACATGCTCTACTGACTGACCCAGCCAGGCACCACATTTATAATATAGTTTAAAAAAAAAATCTCTGAAGTTGATAACTATATATATTAACTTCCGAAACATTTTAAAATACACTGTATATAACTATATGTAACTACATAACTATATATAACTATAATAAATATATATTTGTGTGTGTGTATACACACACACACACACACACACATATATATGCAAATAATATAGGTACTGCTGTGTGCCCCATCACTTCATGAATGTGGGCAGAGAGAAGGTAGGCTCGTTTTGCCCTACCTTTACCTCAAATTCCAGGATAAAGAAGGGTTTTGTTCTGGACTGCTAACCTTCATACAGGTTCATTTTCTTTTGAATATATTATTATTATTCATATTTCTAAGTAACACACATTTTCTTTATAAAAGAAAAATTTGAAAACTACTAAATCATATAAGGTATAACATCAATGGCCCTTTTCCCATCACATTTAACTCCATTTGATAGAAGCAATCATTATTTTACACTGTGTTGTGGGTCTATTCAGGTATTTTCTATTCAGATACTCCTATCATATATCATTTTTATGTCCTAACAAATAATTGAATCACATTGTTTCTGTGACTTGCATTTTTAGACTTTAACAATACTCCTTGAATATTTTTGTTTATATGTTAGAATATATAGATATGTGTTCCTTTTTTAATTTTTGGATTTTTATTTTGAAATTGAAAAGCAATTGCAAACTCTTTAAAACGTTGCAAGAAAGGCATGACCAATGCCTGTGTCCTCTACACATAATGAATTAGTCTGCTACGGCTGCCATAACAAAAACCACGGAACAGGTAGCTTAAATAATAGAAATTTATTTCCTCATAGTTCTGGAGGCTGGAAGTCCCATATCAAGTGTCAGCAGGTTTGGTACCTTCTCTAGGTGTCCTCACATAGTTTTTCCTCTATGCAAGCACCTTCCTGGTGTATCTGTTATTTACATTTCCTCTTCTTATAAGGACACAAGTCATCCTGGGTTAAGGCCCACCCATATGACCTCATTTAACCTTAATTACATCTTCGAAAGCCCTATCTCCAGATATAACCACATTCTGAGATACTGGGGGTTAGGCATTTAACATAGGAAGTTTGGAAAGACACAATTCAGTCCCTAATACCCAGGTGCACCAGTGTTCACATCCTGCCACATTTATCCTATCACTCCGTTTATTTATATATATTGGGTTTTTTTTTTATTTTTTTACTTTTTTATTCCTGATCATTTGGGAGTAAGCTGGCAATATGGGGCTTCATTACTTCTTGGCATTTCAGTGTGCACATCCTTAAAACAAGGGTGTGCTCCTAGAAAGCCACAGTCTAACTCTCAAAATCAGAAAAATCATCCTTGAGATAATACTACCTTCTATTTCAAAGACCTATTCAGATTTTGCTGTTCGTCCCCAAAATACCCTTTATAGGTTGATGATTCTATCCAAAATCCTATGACGTAGTTAGTTGCCAAATGTCTTTGATAGACTTCCATTTGGAAAATATTTTCTGTCTTTTGCTTATTTCCTATGACCTTGACATTTTTGAATAGGGCAGGTCATTTGTTTTCAGAACATCTCTTATTTTAGGTCTGTGTGAAGTTGCTTATGATCAGATTCAGGTTATGTAATTTTCAGTGTTGATCCAAAAGACTAGCTGTAAAGCCACCAAAAGCGCTTACTTGAAGCTTTAGGAATTGCAGTGCTGGAGACACAGAGTCCCCTGAAATGGAAGTGTGCTCCTAACTGAGGTAGTTGAGGAGTACAGCTTTCTAAAAGCAAAAGCCACAAGGTTACATAAGTTATTTTGGAAGAATTATGATTGCTGCTGTCAGTTAAACTGACCACCTAATGCAGGATTGGCTGTTTAGCTATCAGGTGTTACAGTATCTCTATTTTAGTCCAAAGGAGAAGGATGTGTTCCAGCAGGTGGTCCAGTTGCAATTGACAAGTTGCAACTGACAAAAGTCAACAAATAGTTCATGTCCTTGGGAAAATTGAAACAGGAGATGTACATAGGACCTCTTTCCTCAAGATCCTCCTCAACCCTATTTTGGATGACTCCTCAATGCTTATTTCACGTAGGAATATTTTTTCACAGTAGAAATACCAGCACAATGAGCTGGTTCCCTTCAGCACACTGCATCAGAAGATGCTCAGTGACCATCAGTCTTATTCCTGGTGTTATTAAGTTTTGTCAAGTTTTAGATGTGTTTTTCACTCTAATACTAATTGGTAAGTATTTTTATTTATCTGTTAATATTGACATTTTGCTGTATGGTAGACCTTATTTATTTATTTATATCCATGTGGGTTCATACATTCTTACTTTATCCAATATATTATAATGTGTTTCAATAATTATTTATTTTGATTCTCAAATTGCTCTGCATTGGCCTTTGAACAGGTTCCCATATCCTATTGGTATATCCTACCTTTTCTACAGGGCAAATGGATTGTTTCTTGTCTCACTCTATGGACAGAGATTGATGGGGAAGGAAAAGGTAGGGAAGGTGGCCCAAATGTTTCATATAGTGTCATCCTTATAATTAATCTTTTTCTGACCCAGAGCCCAGTCATGCTCCCTGCACCTGCCAGAGTAGGTCTTGGAGCATTCCTAGAACTTTGCCTGGAAGAGTAACTTTCACCTTTGCTGCCATCTGTTTTTCTTCACCTAGATTTCTTTCCTCCACTCTGATCTTGTTCCTCATTGAGAATCCTTTTGTTTCTATCTTCCAGAATATTTCTGTTTTTTTCCTACCCTACATTTTTATTCAAAGTAAAAATAACACACTTTTGTAACATTTGAAACATGGTTACTACTATGATGGGTATACAGTGGTGCTACATATTTACATAGTATGTTCTACAGTTTACAAGAGAAACCTTTTAGTCTGTCTTTATGCTCTGATGAAGGAAGGATAAGCATTATTATTCCTACATTTTTAAAAAAGGAATATTTTTGAGATTGAATGTCTTTACTGTATTTCCAAGTTCATAAAATAGGCAAAGGAGGCAGCTGAGGGCTAAAATCCATAGCTTCTGACTTTAACCTTTCTGGGCTTCAGTTTCTTTATTTGTTGAAAGGAAAGATCAGCAATACCGTCTTCACGTTGAGATTTGATGACTGAAGAAGTTCTTAGCTATTTTCCACCTATGTTAGGAATTCTTACCCTGTTTTTTTTTAAATAAAGAAAGTCAAGATTATTAAATATCCTTGGCAAAACATATAAATTATTACAGAGTTACTGTGTGCTTATTTTGGAATGCAGATTCAATAATTTGAATGCGAGACTTCAAATCAAATTTTGTAAGGATGAAATGACCCCACATCAATGATCTCTTCTGTCATTTTCCTCATAGGAGGAGAGGTTAAAGAAACATCTGTGTACCTCCGGAGAATGGCCTTAGCACACACTCATATTTGTAAACTGTTTCAAATAAACAGAGGGCTGACTTCATGGTGAGGGAGGCTGGATAAATATGAAAAGTACTCTGCTGTGATAGCAATATTCCACTAAATGACAAGTCAAAAAGGGTGATGAATCAGGCTCTGTCTCCTGGCCTGATTATTAAAACCTGAAATGACTGTGCTCAGTGTCTGCAGTCACAACCTAAGGCAATGGGAGTTTAGCCCGAACCAGCTAAGATCAGTTAGAGGGTCCAAATTCTGGTGTTCCTATTACATGAGCAGAATGCAATTAAATCCTTTTTTTTTTTAACATTGAAAATAATTTTATCTAACAGGAAAAAGCCACGGTAGTGTGGCTGGACTTTGGGTATTAAAAATACTGCCCAAGTTTAAATGACGTCATTTGTTATCAATGATCATTCCATTGATGCATTTGGGAAGGGGGAGATAAAAGTAGTTTTTATTTCATTAGCATGTCTTCCCTGGTAACTGTTCGTAATATTAGTTCCCTTTGATCTTCCTTTTGATTACAGGGTGGAAAGCTGATATAATCTGTTATTATTTCCATTAATAACTAAGTGTCTCTCGTGGTTGACAAGGCAATTTGTTATTATCAGGCTGCCTTTGTGCAGTGCAAAGAGGTTTACACCCGCTCCCCCACCCGACCTGTGTAAAACAACAGGCGTTTGTTTATCTGCTCTCAACAGCCTCAAGAAGTTGCCCTCTTCAAAGGGGCTCTGTGAGTGCAGCTGGACAGAGACAGGAAGCACCTTGACAATGAGATGGAGAATCCATGGTGGAGATTCTAATCTGGACAAAATTTCTGCCTTAGAGACTTCAGCAAATTGGGCAATCTCACTCTAAGCATATCCTGCTGACCCTGAATTGTTTTCTGGAGGTTTAAGATGGGCAAGAGAAGGCAGCAGGGAGGGGGGCTGGCAGGTAAGGACAGGAGTGAGATAGTGGCAGCAGAGCTGAAGTTTCTCTTGCAGCAAGTGAAGTGTTTCTCATTGCGGTATCCTTAGTATTTCTGGCTTCCAGAATTCGAGTTTTGGCAGATTAGGAAGGGGAAAGATTCACAACTCAACTTTATTGTCAAGTTTCTATATTTGCCTTGAGTTTAATGTGTCTGCCATCCTCATTCCCAGAGACTTTGAGAAATTTGACAAACTCATGACACATACGAGGATAATATTCCTCCACTTCCAAAATGACTCCACCTCTAAGAATAATACAGTGGTTGATTCATTAAGGGAAAAGACTGTGAGTGGAATGGAGTTCAAGATGTGACAACTTCACATGATTTAAATAGAATGGGAGGATTTCAAAACACAAACTTTTCCTAATGGATGGAGTTGACACCTTGACTCTGTCATCTGCCAGCAGATGCTGCTTTTTTTCTTTTTTTCTTTTTTTCCTAAATCTGTGGGTTTGGAGGGCAGATTATATTCTTGGAAGCTTCACCTGTCCTGTGAGTTTTACCAAACTGCCGCTAACAACAGCACAGAAAAGGCGAGGGAGCTATTTAAAGTGGCCGAGTCAGTCGGAGGCAGCTGTTGACAGCTACTGGCATTCCCCAAGGCAAGGTTTTGTCGGGGGATATATGTACAGCGGCCCAGACAGACATTGATGCTCTTGGCATGTGGTCATGAAAAGCCACGTGGCACTATATTGGGGTCTTTTAGAAAGAACAGTGAGAAGAGAGTAATTCGATAAATCAGATGGTCCTGTCCTAGCCTTTCCGGGGCCAGCATTGCCCTGAGAATAACTGAGGTGCTTTGAGCTGCCTTTGTTCTGATCTAGAAGTTACAGAGGTCATAGCAGAGACCTCTAGTGGTCACAAGGAGAAATGCAGACGCAGCTGGTCCTGAACACGGATTCTAGCCCCTCCGTGGATCCATCCAGATCACGTCGCGGTTGGTATTGGATCTGCTGCGCTAGGTTAGAGCCCGCTCAACTCCCCTTCCTGCGAAGGACTTGCACGGCGAGAGCCCCTTTTAACAAGAACGGTCGGTGGTGTAGATGGTACTTGGCCGTGCTAAGACGTTCACTCACCCCCTTCTAAGAAGTGGAACCCGGCTATGTTTCCCTTAACACCTAATTATGGGCTTACACTGAATTAGAAGCTTTGCTCATGCTTCTGTTTTCAGTTTAGGCCATGATTCGGGATGATCCTTATATCCTTGCTATTTTAAAATAAGCAAGAAAACAGACGTTTCAGGACTCTATGAAGAATCTAGACAAGTCAAAGTCTTTTTTTCTTGGGATCCGTTGTTATCTACACAAAATGGGATTACACAGTATTTATATTTCAACCACATTGATTTCAGCCATCATGCTTGTGAGATTTGTTCTTTTTCAAACATCCAAGCAGTTTCAGACCTCCGCTTTTTGGGGGTTAGGAAGTGTGGACCCGGAGTTTTGTCCATACTAGTGGACCGCTCCCTCATGAGATATTCTGATCTCTCTTTATTACCTCCCTGGATACAGATATGATTGGCAGCCTTGAGGCTTCCTTTGCAACTCCTTCACCTTTATCTCAGGGAAGTCAATCCGCAGACCCCATAATCGCTAAGTAATAACATTAACCACTAAGCAGGGATTGGATGTTCCCTTTGTGGCAAGGTGGGGAATTTATCTTCTGGGAAATATGCCTACAATTCCCGGTGTGAAGTATCACTTTAATGTAATAGAAATTAGTCATGATTTGTTGATTTCATTTGTTTCTTTGCAGAGAAAAAAGGAAAAATCATTAGTTGTGTGGTGTTGACAGAGATTTTTCAGCCCAGAAAACGAAAATTGACCAATGTTTTTCCAGGATTCTTAGGAAGTAGATGCCATCATTCTGATTTTAAAAATATAAAGGAAACTTTGTTTAGAGAAACTGAGTGGGTTCCTCAAAGCTAAACCATTTCTAGAAGTGGAAACCATTTTTAAAACCAAAGCTAAAATTCTTCACACGAGTATGGTACTTTTCCCCTATTAATTTCTTTCTTGAAATTGGGGGGAGCCATAAAATTTGGAGTGAATTAAGCTCCGGTTGATTTTTGGAGTAATGGGGTTTTTTTGACATGAAATATCTGACTTTTATTGGATTGAATCATAACCTCTGTAGGAGGTGTCAGAATGACTGAGAAAAACTGAGGCTAACCACTAGATGTAATTTTGTTGAGATGCTATTATTCTAACTACATTTCAGAGAATATTATTTAAAATATATGTTAGTATATAACTTGTGTAAATTTATTGTTTATCAATATAAAAACACTCATTGTTAGCTTTGAGACACACACTCTTTCATTTTTAGAAACCTGAAGAATATAGGCCCTTAGAAGCTATCAACTTTTAGAAATGTTTAAAGTTGAGTTCATCAGCCTCCTTTTAGCGTGTCCTCCTCATCATGGATGGCTTGAAGGAGAAGGCTGACTTCCTTTGAAATATACCATGAATAGCTTGGGCTGAATGCATTCCAGTTGGACTCAGATATACGTTTGAAAACATGACCTTGGACAAATCATACACCCTCTCAAAATTCCAGTTTTCTCAGAAGCCAAACCTTAAAGAGGTACTAGAAAGATTAAATGGCATATGTATTTGAAAGAGTCTAACAATATTCTCCATAAATAGTAGGTAGCCCCCCCCCCAAAAAAAAATGTTAGTTGAATCTGAATCTATTTGCAAAGCAAACTGATTAGGAAAGCTTTTTTGGCTTCCCTTTACTTGGCAGCCAGATTACATTGGTTGGAGTACAACTGCCTTGAGGTTGAAGAAAAGCACAAAGGCTGCATGCATTTATGTGACAGCCCAGTTCTGAGAGGACAGATGTGAAATCGTAAAACACTGAAGAATAATATATTCAGGCTAAGCGAGACCTATATAGCTTTCCAGGAGCTCCTGTTATTAGCCAGGCTTGTCAAGAACTAATCACTAGCTTTCACGTTTTGTAAAGCTACTCTGAAGGTTTACTTTAACCTTACCATACACAAAAATGTTTGTATTGCTACCCACTGATAAGAAAACTATTAGCATTCATTAAGTACAGCTATAAATCTCTCTCTTGGAAGAGCAATAATGCAGCCTTCCAACTGCCATAATGAATGCAGTGTTTAATCTCTCCTTGGGAGAGTGTCCTAACTTCAGACCTCTACTATAGTTAGACACTCTGGGAAGAGCATGGCATTCTGGGAAGGAGACTGATGACAAAGGGGTTACATTCTCACTTGTGTTGGGAATCCAGAAAATGTCCGAGTTACAATTAATGCACAAGGCTTAATTTAAAAAAAAAAAAAAAAAAAAAGAAATGAAAAGGAACTTGTTCAAGAGGGTAAAGAGTGAACATTAATGGAGGACCTACCAAGGAATGAGAGGCACTAGAGGAAGGAAACTTTCTTTTCTATATTAACTCATTTTAAGCTCATAACTACCCTCTAAGTTATTGCCCAACCAGTGTTAACAGAGGAGAAAAGAGAGACTCAGATTCACTTATCAGTCCAAGATCAAAGATAGAATATAGCATAAGCAGAGTAGAAGTTTGAATTTAGTTGTCTCTGACTCTTTAACCCAGAGTATTTCATGCCACCAGATGGTGTCCCTAAGGGCAGTACTTTATTTCTTATTCTTAGAAATCAGACTTCCCAGGGTGAGGAGTGTGTGATCTCCATGGTAGAACATGAGGGTTGGAGCCATGTTTCTATTTTAGAGAACATTTATAGCAGATAATGTGGAGCCTTTTCTCTCACTTTGCTCACATAGTGTCACAGGTTTTCCATTGAAGAACAGCATCCCTGGGTTGAAATGTGCTTAAACACACTTCCTCTGTGAGTTCTGCCTGCTACTTCCAAGTTCCCTTAGTGGAAAACACCTGGTGTCCCATGTGATCTATTGTAGCTGCAGAGCTGAGATAGGAAGCCGCAGAACCAATGGTCCAGGGACAGGGAAGGGTTTCTTCCTCTACGGAACAATGAGTCAGATACCATCTGATGTGCTAAATTATCAAAGCCTGGAGAATTGAATGGCTCCTTGTCTTCCCCTTCCATAAGTTTCTTCCACCAGAATCTAGATTTCCAACATTTTATAACCTCTGTGTTTCTTGAGCAGATGGCAATGAATGAGCTTCATGACCAAGGGGATCTGAAAGAAAAAAAAAAAAAAAATCCAACTCTTCCAAACCAGAAAGCATAACTTTCCCATTGACACTGTTGACCTCAGTAGTGACTATACTCATGAGGAGATCTTCTGTAGGCTCTTTCCACCTGTGGGAGAAGAGGAAATGTAGAAGTTATAATACTGGGATTGATAAGCACCTGAGTACACCTTTGATTATTCATCTAGAGAAGTTGAAAGTCACCTTAAACGTAAGCTTCAGAGTGAAGGACAGCGGAGTATACACAAAATGCCCGACATTTGTCTTTTAGTTCAAGAAGGGAAACAAAAACAAAATACGAACAAGCAAAATAAAATAACTCAATATTTAAGAAAGCTAAATGGGGGGCACCTGGGGGACTCAGTGGGTTAAAGCCTCTGCCTTTGGCTCGGGTCATGATCCCAGGGCCCTGGGATCGAGCCCCACATTGGGCTCTCCGCTTGGCAGGGAGCCTGCTTCCTCCTCCCTCTCTGCTTGCCTCTTTGCCTACTTGTGATCTCTGTCTGTCAAATAAATAAATAAAATCTTTAAAAATAAATAAATAAATAAAGCTAAATGGAAATTGGCACCTGATGAACTTACTGACAAATCACATTAGAAGATGGAGGTCCTCCCTCTGGGGTAGAGAACTGGTTACTGGATTGGGGTTGCCTTCCCAATGGAATGATGGCTCCATGGACCGCGATGCAGCCTCTACCAGCTTGGCTTTCTTTCCCTGGCAGTTTGTCCCTGTTTGAGTCAATTCATAGATGTTACGCTAAAATATGAGCTTCAAGCAAGCTTTCTATGGGATCGCTAGAGTTGGTGTAACACTATTTAAGCTTTACATGTTTCGTCTGCTTGAATTCACTTGTACAAGATTTCTATTCTGTAAGAAAAGGAAATGGGGAAATCCCAGTTAAAAGGAAATGTACTTATAATTATTTCACTATCACTGCAATTTTTAAGTCTCTAACTGGATTGTGAGCCCTATTTGTACTTGTTTCACTCCTCTAAGAAAGAAATAATAGGGATATCCATGCATTGTAAGGGAAGAAATATGTGCATGTGTGTGTGCACATGTGTGTGTGCCAAGGGATGGGACAAGATAAAACTCACTCTCCAGATGTATTCAGAACAAAATCAGGGTGATATTATCATGCCTGGTAGACTATGGAAACGGTATTTTAGTCTCAGTAGGAGTTAACCATTTCCATGTGCTTTCAGTTCCCTTAGGAATTTCAATCAATAAAATATAAATATAAATAATATTTACTTATATTATTTATATCTATATTTTATTATATATAATTATATATTTTATATGTATATAAAATATATAATTATTTATTTTCCTCTCTAGGAGTGAGCTCGATGCATTCCACAGCTGAGGATGTGAAAGCCCTGAAAGGTCAGTGATTGGAAAGGGGCCAGAAACAGATTCCAGGTTCATGTTTCTTTTCAGGTCTAACACCTGCTTCAGGGAGGAACTTTCTGTTCTCTCTCTTGTGGCTTGTATTTCTGCTTCTTTACTGATAGGAAATATATAATAGAAAAAGAAAGGCACTCAGTTCCCTCTTATGCCCTGAGATATTATGAGCATTCTTTACCTTTGGGAATGGCCATGTTATCATAAACCTGGAAGAAATTTTTTGCCCTACTAATTTATGTGATACAAGCAGAGGTATCTTGAAGTTCTGATGGACTGGAGGAACAGATGAGTGATGTAGGATTAGGTAGGGGCCAGGGATTTTTTTCAATAGACCGTTTACCCGGGATGAAGAATAACATGATTTATAGCAACCAGCCCCATAGATTGCTGCAAATTGCTCCTACGATTTAGGCCGTGGTGAGTATTCATCTGCAGCTAGAGACACTGAGTGTGCTCAGACCTCAAAATGCCTCCAATTCGGTGTTTAACTTCTTATTAATCCACTTATTTAAAAATTCCGGGTATCATTTTTATTTGTGCATTTGTACATAGCTCAAGGGAAGTCTGTGTAGACAGACACCATTGATTTGATTTTGGTTCATTGAAAATACTGCCTCAGTTTACCATGTGCTACTTTCCATCAATCAGCTAGATTTTCGTTATTTACATGAAGTTAATCTAATATATGGATGGTACTGAAGCTGAAGGAAAAGCTATATCCATGGAGGACTTTCTCACATTTGCTACGTAATTAAAAATGGCAAATGAGATGTGTGAATCAATAGGGTGGCTTGACAATAGAAGTTTTAAAAGTGTGGGATTAGAAATAAAGTTTCACTTTTTCCCAGAATCCCTTTATTGTGCCCCCAAGTTTTTTTTTTTAATTTTTATTTTTTATAAACAAATTTTTATCCCCAGGGGTACATGTCTGTGAATTGCCAGGTTTACACACTTCACAGCACTAACCATAGCACATACCCTCCCCAATGTCCATTACCCCACCCCCCTTTCCCTACCCCCGACCCCCAGCAACCCTGTGCCCCCAAGTTTTATTGAAGACTTTAAAAATTATTATTAAAGATTATTAAAAGAACTATTAAAAATGAGAAAAAAATATATGCAATGAGATCTGGGTTTTTTGGTATCAAAATCATAAAAGTGGTATTTCAGTTCATGCTAATTCATGTAACAGATGTTGAGGGTTATGTCCTTGTGGCTTTAACAAACATTTCTCTGTTGACTGTTGACGTTGAGCATATTTCCATTTGCTTATTTATATCTTAGAAAGATATATCTTCTTTGCTGAAGTGTCTGTTCAAATACTTTGCTATTTTTATTGGGCTGTTTGTTTTCTTACTGAATTTGAGAAATCTTTACATAATTGGATACAAAACCCTTACTGTGTTTATGATATACAAATATCTTCTCCCAGTTGGTAGTTTTTCTTTCCATTCCCTAAATGTGTTTCAAAGAGGAGAGTTCTTAATTTTGATAAAATCCAATTTATATATCTTTCATGGGTTGTGATATTTTTTTAAGATTTTTATTTATTTATTTGACAGGCAGAGACCACAGGTAGGCAGAGAGGCAGGCAGAGAGAGAGAAGGAAGCAGGCTCCTGGGATCATGACCTGAGCCGAAGGCAGAGGCTTTAACGCACTGAGCCACCCAGGCACCCCTCATGGGTTGTGATTTTAATGTTTTCTATAAGAATTCTTGGACTGCTCTAAAGTCATAATGTGTTCATTTTTTTTCTAAGAGTTTAAGAATTTTGGGTTTCACATTTTGGTCTCTAATCTATTTTGAGTTAATTTTTATAGATGGCGTGAGATAAGGATCAGACCTCCTATTTTTGTATATTGACATAATTATTCCAGTACATTTGTTGAGAAGGCTTTAATTTCTTGAGTAATTTAAATTGCATCTTTTCAAAGATCAGTTGTTCATATATGTGTGGTCTGTTTCTGAACTTTTAATTCTGTGTTAAAGGTACACACACCAATATCATAGTGCCTTGAAGTCAGGTGGTGTAAATCTTGCACCTTTGTTCTTTTTTCAAAGTTGTTTCGGATATTCTGTTTACATAATTATTTTCATATTAGCTTCTCAATTTTCAAGAAAGGTAGGGTTTTGATTAATATGGTATTGAATGTATAGAATTAATGTGGGGAAATTAACATCTTAAAATACTGATTTTTATGACCCACGAACATTGTATATCTCTCCATATATTTGGGTCTTTTAAAATTTCCTTCCAGACTATTCTTTTTCGTTTTCAGTGTACAGGTCTTACTTACATCAGTTGTATTTTGCAGGATTTTATATTTTTGATGCTATTGTAAATGGTATTTATTGCTTTAATTTACATTTATGATTGCTCATTGTTAGTAAATAGAGATATAATTGATATGTTGTATCTTCATTTCAAAACACTTTTTAATTTCCCTTTTGATATCTTCTTTGCTCTATTGGTTATTTAGAAGTATATTAGTTCCCAAATATTTGGAGAGTTTTCAATGATCTTTCTGCTTCAATTTCTTATTTTATTCCATTATGGCTAGAGAAAATACTTTGCATGACTTGAAATATTTTAAACTTAATTATTTTATGGATTAAAATATGGATCACCTTGGAAAATGTTCAGTGTATATTTGGAAAAAAAAGTGTATTTTGCTTTCTTGGGTGGAGTGTCAATTAGGTCAAACGACTGATATTCAAATACTCCAATCCTTATTTTCTTTGTACTTATTCTATCAGTTATTTTTTTAATAAAGTCTCTTTTTTTAAGATTTTATTTATTTATTTGACAGACAGAGGTCACAAGTAGGCAGAGAGGCAGGCAGAGAGAGAGGAGGAAGCAGGCTCCCTGCTGAGCAGAGAGCCCGATGCGGGGCTCTAACCCAGGACCCTGGGATCATAACCTGAGCCGAAGGCAGAGGCTTTAACCCACTGAGCCACCCAGGTGCCCCATATTCTATTAGTTATTGATATCAATTATTTATGGAAAGATATTGAAATCTGACAATAATTGTGGACTTCTCTATTTCTTCTTGAGGTCCTACTGGGTTTTTTATTTTTTGTTTGCTCATATTAGATATTTAGCTCTATTTGACTGTTTTTCTAAAGGGCAGTTTTTGGTTCATAGCAAAGATAAACAGAACATCAGAAAGTTCTCCTATTCCCTATATCCCTTCATCATGGATATAGCCTCCCTCATTACCTCATTATCAACAACCCATACAAGAATGGTACATTTGTTAAAAATCCATGAACTTACATGTCATTGTTACCCCAAATGCATAGTTTATGTAAGAATTCACTCTTTGTGTTGTACACTCATTGAGTTTTGACAGATGTATGATGTCATGTATCCACCATTAGGGTACAATACAGAAGAATTCCAATGTGCTAAAAATACTTTATGCTTTGCCTACTTATCCTTCCCTCCCCATTAACCTCTGACAATCACTGATCTTTGATACTGTCTTCATGGTTTTGCCTTTTCCAAAATGTCATAAAGTTAGAAGCATATAGTTTGTAACCTTTACGGATTGGCTTATTTCAGTTGGTAGTGTGCCTTAAGGGTCCTTCATGTCATGATATAGCATCTTTCTTTTTAATGCTGAATAATATTTCATTATATGGATGTACCACAGTTACCCATTCAATTACAAAGTGACAGTTTGGTTGCTTCCAAGTTGTTGCAATTATGAATAAAACTGCTATAAACACCTGTGTGCAGGTTTTATTTGGACACAAATCTGCAATTCCTGTGGATAAATACCAAGGATTATAACTGCTATATCCTATAGTGACACCATGTTTCATTTTGTAAGAAACTGAAAAACTGTCTTCCAAAGTGGCCATACCACTTTTTCATTGACAGCAGAATAGAATGAGAGTGTCTACTGCTTTACATCCTTGCCAGCATTTGGTGTTATCAGTGTTTTGGATTTTTGTCATTCTCATAAGTGTGTAGGGGTATCTCATTGCTGTTTTGATTCGCAATTCCCAATGATGGATAAATGAAGCATCTTTTCAAGCTATCTCTATATATTTGATGTTTGTTATCTTATTGTTGGATTTTAAGAGTTCTTTGTATACTTTGGATGGCCTTTTATCAGATAGAGCTTTGAAAGTTCTTCATTCTAGTCTGTGGCTTGTCTTCTCATTCTCTTTACAGTGTCTTTCATTAAGCAGATTTCAAAAAAAATGTAATGCAATCCAGATACTTCTTTTTAAAAAGACTTGTTTATTTATTTTAAATAGAAAGAGTGTGTGTGTATACTCGAGTGTGGGGAGGGACAGAGGGAGAGAATCTTTTTTTTTTTTTTTCAAAGATTTTATTTATTTATTTGAGAGAGAGACAATGAGAGAGAGGATGAGAGGCGAGAAGGTCAGAGGGAGAAGCAGACTCCCCGTGGAGCTGGGAGCCTGATGCAGGACTTGATCCTGGAACTCCAGGATTGTGACCTGAGCTGAAGGCAGTTGCTTAACCAACTGAGCCACCTAGGCGCCTGAGGGAGAGAAGCTTTAAGCAGACTCCCCACTGAGTGAGGTGCCTGGCTGGGGCTCCATCTCATGACTCTTGAGATCATGACCTTAACTGAAACCAAGAGTCAGAACCTGAGCAATCCAGGCACCCCAATCAAATATTTGTTTTATGGATTGTGCCATTGACATTATCTAAAAAAATCATCATCAGACCCAAGTGCATGTAGATTTTTTCCTATGCTGTCCTCTAGGAGTTTTATGGTTTTGCATTTTACATTTAAGCCTATGATTAACTTTGATTTAATTTTTGTGAAAGGTGCAAGGTAGTGCCTAGATTATTTTTCTTACATGTAAACATCCAGATGTTCTAACATCATGTTGAAAAGACTGTCTTTCCTCTTTTTTATTACATTTACTGTTTTGTCAAATGTCAATTGACCATATTTATGTGGGTCTGTATCTAGGGTCTCTACTCCCTTCTATTGATCTAATTGTCTGTTTGTATGCTGGTTCCACACTGTCCTGATTACTGTGCCTTTATAGTAATCTTTGAAATCAGGTAATTTCAGTCTTCCGTCTTTGTTCTTTTCCTTCAGTTCTGTGTTGGCTCTTCTGAGTCTTTTGTTTCTCTGTATAACCATTAGAATCAGTTTGTCTGTATCCACCAAATCACTTGCTGGGATTTTGGATGCATAGAATCTATGGATCAAGTAGAGAAGAACTGACATTTTGACAATATTGAGTCTTCCTGTTCATGAACATAAATTATATCCTCACTTTTTAAATTTCTTTTCTTTCATCAGAATTTTATAGTTTTTCCTCATACAGATATTTTACATATTTGTTAGATTTACTACCTATGAATTTCATTTTTGGGGGTGCTAATGTAAATGTTATTGTGTTTTAAATTTCAAATTCCATTTCTTCGTTGTTGAAAGTAATTGACTTTTGTGTATTTACCTTGAGTCCTACAGGTCACAACCTTGCTATTTTTTAAAAATAATTTTTTTAATAAATATTTTTATTTATTTATTTGACCGACAGAGATCACAACTAAGCGGAGAGGCAGGCAGAGAGAGAGGGGGAAGCAGGCTCTCCGCTGAGCAGAGAGCCCGATGCGGGGCTCGATCCCAGGATCCTGGGATCATGACCTGAGCTGAAGGCAGAGGCTTTAACCCACTGAGCCACCCAGGCACCCCTTAAAAATAATTTTTAACTGGAACTTTGGAATTTTTTACATAGACTATAAGTCATCTGCAAACAAATATAGTTCTATTTCTTCCTTCCTAATCTTAATACCTTTTATTTCCCTTCTTTGTTTTACTGAATTAGCGAGGATTTCCAGTGTGATGTTGAAAAGTATTTGTGAGAGGGGACATCTACTCCTAATTTTAGCAGGAAAACTTCTGGCTTCCTACCATTAAATATGATATTAGCTGTAGGGTTTTTGGACACGTTTTTTTACCAAGTTGACGATGTTCCCTTCTATTTCTAGTTTGCTGAGAGATTCCTATTAGTTTTTGTTTCATATATTTTGAAACTATATTATTAGGTACATAAATGTTTAAAATTTTTATTATTAACCTCTTGACCCTTTCTCATTATTAAATAATCAATCCCTGCTAAAATTTTTGCTCTGAAATTTACTTAACCTCTTATTAATGTAGTCAACCCTACTTTCTTTTGATTTTTGAAAATCTTTTTGTCCTAATCCATTTGTTTCTTTGTATTTAAAGTGTATTTATAGATGGCATATAGTTGGATTTTCCTTTTTTAAAAAAGATTCATTGACTGATTTTGAGAAAGAGATCACTAGTGCAAGTCCAAAGTGATTATCCTTGTCTTTTAATTGGGCTAGTCTATTTATATTTAATGTGATTACAATGTGGTTAGGTTCATGAATAGCATCTTGCTAATTGTTTACTATTTATCTTCTCTTACTTTGTTTCCCTTTTCCTATTTATCTGCTTTCTTTCTGATTAATTGAATATTTTTATAACTCAATTTTATTTCCTTTGTTTAATAGCCATAATTAGTTTATCACTTTACTGGTACCTTTGGAGTTTCTAACGTATCTCTTTAACTTACCAAAGTTCACTTTCAGGTGATATTATGCAACATCACACATAGTATCAGAACTTTATAATAGTATACTTTCATTTCTCCCCTATGACCTTTATGCTATTATATATATACATATACTACTTATCTATATGCTATAAACTCTATAATATATTATTATTATTATTTTAATAGTCATGTATATTTTTTAAGTATTTAAACAATAATAAAAAAATCATATATTTTCCTATGTAGTTTTGGTGCTTCTTATTGCTGTATTTCTATCTGGTATTAGATTCGTCCTGCTTAAAATACTCTCCTTAATATTTCTTGTCATGGTGGTCTTTCAATGAAGAACATTTTAGCTTTTGGATGTCTGAAGAAGTCTTTTTTTCCGCATTTAATTTTGAAGGATATTTTCACTGGGTATAGGATTACAGATTGACATATTTGTTTTCCTATCAACACTTCAAAGAAATCACTCTACTGTTTTCTCATTCACATTGTTGCCTATGAAAAATCTTTCACCATCTATTTATTCGATGTCTTTTTTTTTCCTGACTGTTTTTATGATTTGTGTTTACATTCTTATTCTCATAGGCTTTAATGTAGTTTTATTCAGATTTCTTATACACATGTATGTTTCTAGATACAATAATCACTAAACATTTTTATTCTGTATATTTCTGATTATGAAATCCAGAAATGTTTTAGCCATTATTTCTTTAAATATCTCCTCCTTTACCTTTCAGGTATTATTATTATACATATTATAGGCCTAATGGATGTGACTCACAGATCATTGATAGTCTTTCACTTCTTCAGATTTTTTAATATCTGTGTTTTACTGTGGATGGTTTCTACTGCTATGTCAAGTTCATCAATTCTTGTATAATATATAATATACTTTTAATCTTGTGTATATTTCATTTCAGACACACATTTTTTAGTTTAAAAAGTTTGATTAAAAAATAAAAAAAAATTAAAAGTTAGGCTTGTTCTTTTATGTCTCTCACATTTCTGTTTAAGTTCCTGAACATGGAGAATGTAGTTATAACCACTGTTTCAAGATCTTTACTGCTAATTATAGCTTCTCTAGTCATTCTGGTTCCACTTTAATTGAATGTTTTTCTCCTATTTATGGATTGTATTTCTTGTTTATTTTGATTCCTAATAATACTTGATTGCATAAATTTTACCTTATTGGTTGCTGGATATTTTTGTAGTTATATAAATATCTGTGAGATTTGTTTTAGGATGCAGTTAAATTACTTGGAAACAGTTTAATCCTTTGGATTTTTAAAAAAGATTTGTTACATAGGATCAGAGTGGGCTAATTATTTCCCACTACTGAGGCAAGACCCTTCTGCATACTCTGCATATTTCTCATGACTTACTAGATTTTGTACTCTGCTTAGTGGGAACAGACACACTTTTCAGCCCATTGTGAGCCCCATAGACTGTTGTACTCCTACTTTCTGGTGATTCTTTCATTAGTTCTCTGAGTTTTTTTCCACCTCCATTGCACACAATAGTCAACTGAATTCTTAAGAGAGATCCTGGGAAGACCTACAGAACTTGCAATGTATGTATAATTCTTCTCGTTGAGATTCTGCCCTAAATATTCTAGTTCTTGGATTTCTTAGGACTCTCATTTTCATCTACTCAACTCAGAAAGAGCACCAGGCTCAGCTTGGGTTTTTTGTTTTTTTTTTTAAGTGTCCTGTGGACTGAAAAGTCTTTCCAGGCAGTGAAGAGAGAGAGAGAGAGAGAGAGAGAGAACACGAATGAGAAGAGGGGCAGAAGGAGAGAAAAAGAGAGAATCTGAAGCTGACTCTGCATTGAGCACAGAGTCTGACTCAGGGTTTGATCTCATGACCCCGAGCTCATGATTTGAGCTAAAATCACGGGTAAGACACTTAACCGACTGAACTACCCCAGTTCCCTGACACAGTGTTATATTTATTCAATTTTCAAGTTATTTCAGTTGGAACTATAAATCCAATCCCTCTACTTCATCTTGTCTAAAGGAAGAAATTCATTTTTGAGGGGTTCTGTTTTCATCTTTTAATTTAAATATAAGAGTAGTGTTGGTATAAATAAATATATAAATCATCACTGTAATCACCAGTGACTTTTTTTTTACTTTAATGGATGGGCTAGAGTAACCCAGCACCTAGATCAGTTTAATATTATAGTGTAAGCAATCACGAAACATTTATTGTGATCCCTGCCAACCATCACTTCATATGACGATAACCACTATTTTGATTCTCACTACATAATTAACTTTGATTATACAAGTTTTATTATTGTATCATTCATATACCATATAATTCACCCATTAGAAGTATACAATTTCATGTATTTTAGTATATTCAGAGATGTAAAGCCATCAGCACAGTCAATTTTAGGACATTTTCATTAGCTCGAAAAGAAACTCCATACTATTAGAAGCTATCATCTTCCGAATTAATAGGCAGGGAAGGGATGATAGCCCTAAGCAAGTACTAATGTACTTTCTGTCTCTCTAGATTTGCCTATTCTGGACATGTCATATAAATAGAGTCATATACTATGTGATCTTTTGTGACTGGCATCTTTCACCTAGCATGATGTTTTCAAGATTCATCCATGTTGTACTGTGTATCTATACTTTTTCTTTTTATATAAATAGATATTTTTTATTATTCAATTTTAATGAGTACTAATATAAGATGAGTAATATTCCATTGTATAGCTATACCACTCTTTGCTTAACATTTATCAGTTGATGAACATTTGGTTTGTTTCCATCTTTTGATATTGAATAATGCTGTTAGAAACATTTGTGCTCACATTATTGTATGGGCATATGTTTTTATTTCTCTTGGTTATAAACTAAGGAATGAAACTGCAGGGTCCTGTGGTAATTGTGTGTTTAGTTATTTGAAGGACTGTCAGACTTACTAAGTGTCTAGACCATTTTACATTCCCATTAGCTGTGTATGAGGGTTCCTATTCTTTTATATACTTTCTAAAACTTGCTATTTTCTGTTGTTCTCTCTCACCATCACAGTAACCATAAAATGGTTTGGATATCCATTTACCTGATGATGAAAGCTGCCATGCATGTTTTGATATGCTTATTGTCTATTTGTATATCTTGTTTGGAGAAATATCTATCCACATGCTTTGTCCATTTTTAATTGGGTTATTTGTATTTTTATTGTTGAGTTGTAAAAATTCATTATATATCCTATACAAAAGTTCCTTTTTTAAAAATTCTATTTATTTGAGAAAGAGAGAACATGAGTGGGGGAAGGAATGGAGGGAGAGGGAGAAGCAAACTCCCCACTGAGCAGGGAGCTTGACTCAGGGCTCAATCCAATGACAGGGTCCCAGGATTATGACCTGAACCATAAGGCAGATGCTTAACTGACTGAGCCATTCAGGTGCCTGAGAAAACTGCTGTAATAGATATATGATTTCAAATATGTTTCTTCCATTTTGTGGTTGTCTCTTTCATGACAGTGTCTTTTGAAGGAAAATATTTTTAATTTTTATGAAGTGCAATTTATCAATTTTTCTTTTTTGATTTTCAATCTTTGGTATCATATTTAAGAATCAATTTGCTTAATCTGAATTCATAAAGGCTTATCTCCATATCTTCTATTAAGAGTTTTATTATTTTATGTCTTTGACCAGTTTTGAGTTCATTTTGGTGTGTAGTATAAAGGTAGAATAAATTTTTATTCTTTTGTATGTGTTTTCCAGACCATTTGTTGGAAAAGATATTCTTTCCCTATTGAAGGGTACCATCCTGTACCCTTGTTGAAAATCACTTGACCACAGATGTCTTGTTTTAATTCTGGACTCTCAATTTATTCCATTTGTCTGTATTATCCTGCCAGTATGTCTTGATTACCATTGGTTTGTAGTAAGTCTTGAAATTGGGAAATGTGATTCTTTTTTTTTTTTTTTAAAGACTTTTTTGGGAGTGCCTGGGTGGCTCAGTCCATTAACTGTCTGCCTTCAGCTCAGGTAGTATTCTGGGGATGCTGGGATCGAGCTCTGCATCTGGCTCCCTGCTCATCAGGGCTTCTGCTTCTCCCTCTCCCCATCCCCTTACTCATGTTTGTGCTCTCTCTCTCTCAAACAAATAAATAAAATCTTAAAAAAAAACTGTTTTGGATATTCTGGGTCTTTTGTAATCCCATAAAAATTTTGAAGTCAACTAGTCAATTTCTACAAAGCAATCACTGAGATTCTGACAGAGATTGCATTGAATATCAAACCAAAATAGGGAGCATTTCCATCATCACCATATTAACCTTTTGATGCATGAACATAGGATTTTCCCCGATTTATTGGATCTGTAATTTCTTTTAGCAATATTTTGTATTTTCCAGAATATAAATTTTATACTTCTCATGTTAAATTTATTTTTAGGTATATTATTAATTTTGATGTTATTATAAGTGGAATTGTTTGCTAATTTTGTTTTCAGATTGTTCATTGCTAGTGTAGAGAGATATAATTGACTTTCAATATTACTAATGTACCCTACATCTTTGCTGAACCATTTTATTAGTTCTAGTAGGTTTTTAGAGGACTCCTTAGGATTTTCTATATACAAAATCATGTCATCTGGAAATAGAGGTTTTGTTGCATCTTCCTTTCTAATTTGAACACATTTTGTTTATGTTTCTTGCCTAGTTCCCCTGGCTAGAACCCCCAGTACAACACTGAATAAAAGTGTTATGGGCAGACATCCTTGTTTTCTTTCTGATCTTAGGAGAAACATACCCAGTCTTTCACCAGTAAATATGATATTAACTGTGAGGGTTTTTTGTAGATGTTCTTTATCAAGTTGAGGAAGTCCCCTACTAAAGGTTACTGAATGTTTTTATTATGAAAGGATGTTGGATTTTTAAAAATGTTCTTTCTGTGTCTATTCAGATGATCATATGATTTTTATTCTTTTTGTTAATGTGATTTTTGTTTTTTATTCTACTGATATGGTATGTTTACATTAATTGATTTTCAGATGTTAAAGCAAACTTAAGTATATGTGGAATAAATCCCACTTGTTCATGATCTATAATCCTTTGCATATATTGTTGGATTTAATTTGTTAGAGTTTTGTTAAGACTTTTTGCATATATATTCATAGGAGATTTTGGTCTGTAGTTTTCTTATGATGTTTTTGTTTGGTTTTGGCATCAGGGTAACAGAATGAGTTGGGAATTGTACCATTCTTTTTCTAGGTTTAGGAAGAGCTTGTGAAGAATTGATATTAATTCTCCTCTAAATATTTGATAGAATTCACCAATAAGCCATCTGGGCCTGCATTTTCCTTTGTAGGTAGGTTTTTCTTTGCTTTGCTTTCTTTCTTTCTTTCAAGTAGGCTCAATACCCACCATGGGGGTCAAACTCAGAACCCTGAGATCAAGAGTCAGATGCTCCAACTGAGCTAGCTAGGTGCCCCAGTAGGTTTCTTATTACAAACTCAATATAAGTATATTCACATTGCCTGTTTCTTCCTGAGTTAGTTTTGGTAGTATGTCTTTCTGAAAATCTTTCCATTTCATTCAGCTTATCTAATATACTGGCATACAGTTGTTCACAGTGATCCTTTAAAATTCTTATTTTTCTGGGCACCTGGGTGGCTCAGTGGGTTAAAGCCTCTGCCTTCGGCTCAGGTGATGATCCCAGGGTCCTGGGATCAAGCCCCGCATCAGGCTCTCTGCTCAGCGGGGAGCCTGCTTCCCCCTCTCTCTCTGCCTGACTCTCTGCCTACTTGTGATCTCTGTCAAATAAATAAATAAAAATCTTTAAAATTCTTATTTTTCTAAGATTGGTAATAATGTCCCCTTTTTGTTTTTCTAAGGTTGGTTGGTCATAATGCCCCCTGTTTCACTTTTGATTACAGTAATTCAAGTCTTATTTTTAAGTTTTATTGATATATTGAGATATAATTGATTTGATACAAAACTTTGATTTGGGGCGCCTGGGTGGCTCAGTGGGTTAAAGCCTCTGCCTTCCGCTCAGGTCATGATCCCGGGGTCCTGGGATTGAGCCCCACATCGGGCTCTCTGCTCAGCAGGGAGCCTGCTTCCCTTCCTCTCTCTCTGCCTGCCTCTCTGCCTACTTGTGATCTCTGCCTGTTAAATAAATAAATAAAATCTTAAAAAAAAAAAAAAAACCCACTTTGATTTGGTACAAAAATGAGATGTGGTTGATATGATACAAAAATTACACACATTTAATGCATATATCTCAAGTCTTTTTTTCTTTTTTTTCTTGACCTAGTAAAAATTTTATTAATTTTCTTATTTTTTTCAAAGAACCAATATTTGGTTCTATTGACTTTCTCCATTGTCTCTATTTTTTATTTCATTTATTTCTGTTCTAGTGTTTATTATGTTTCTCCTTCTTTATCCTATAAGATTTGTTTGGTCTTTTTTTTTTTTTCCATTGTCTTAAGGTGGAAGGTAAGTTTATTGATTTGATTGCTTTTGCTTTTTTATATATAGGCATTTAAAATATAAATTTTGGTATGAGTTTTCGAATAGTATATCTTCATTTCCATTCATCTGGAAATATAAAATATTTTCTAATTTCCCTCTGATTTCCTGTTGACTGTTGCTTATTAAGTGGTGTTTTGTTTTTTCCTCTCAGTTGTCCTTGACCATAACATCTTCTGTGGATATATGCTCTTAGGCTTGTACTTCTCTATATTGTGTTGCAAATGAAGACCCTTTGGGCAGGGTTTAGGAGATATGTGTGTTATATCCTGCTTCTTCTCTCAGAAAATTTCTATGAGACAGGGCTCTGGGGCTGGGACTGGGGACAATGGCATACTTCCTTCTGAGTGATATTCCAGCTTTAAGAAATGAGTATTTGGTGGAGAAGGGGGTTAGTGTCCTCAGGTCTTAACATATTTTTCCTGGTGTGAAATCAGTACCTTAGAAGCAGGGACGGGGTGATCAGTGCTCTAGTGTTATCAATGGTTCTATGCCCAAGGTAGAGCCCCCATCCATTAAGTAAGGTTGACTATAAGAAGAGAGCCTTCAAGTCTTGGCTACACTCACCTGGAACAGCTGGCTGGGCAAAGGAGAACAAATGCTGATGTCCTGCATGATCCAGGAAGATAGTCCCCAAACTCAGGGCCTGAGGGAAGAGGTGTGTGTTCTTGTCTGACCCAGTATGGAGGGAGACTTCCATCTTGCTGAGTTGGCAGGGGGAAGGAAAGGAATGGGTTTCAGTTCAAATAATACAGTATATCACTATTCTTACTGAATTTTAGTAGATTTTCTTGAAAAAAAATCTTTCTTTCCAGAAACTGTAAGTTGTTATTATTTTAAAAATAGCCACCAGTGTCATTGGGAAGTGGATCCATAGAACTCCTCAGACTAGATGTGCATTGTTTTTGAACTTCATATAAAGGTATTCTTTATGATAACTGATGTGAATTTTCTCCTCTGTATTTGACTTCTTTCTATAATATTGATTAATTCATGACACTAACAATCATTGATTTATTTTCATTATTGTTAGTATTCTAGTGTATGAGTATGTACCATTTGAAAATGTACTCTAGCATTGATATTTATTTGTGGTTTTTTTTTTTTGGTTGTTTATTTCGTTCTTTTAGTTCATATAGTATTTTGGAGGGATATATGTAAATGGTATGTACCCAAGAGACTGAAAGAACAGTGATACTGATTTGTACCAGAGCAGCAGTATATATTCTGGCTGTCTCACATATTCTCTGAAACATAATATTTTTTGGTTTTGTCATTTTAGCCACTCTGGTGGGCATATAGAGGATGCAATGTGGGAATTTACATTTCTTTGATGATTTATAAGGTAGATGATCTTTCAAATATTAATTAGCAATTCAATTTACTCGTTCATGAATTATCTGCTCAAGTCTTCACTCATTTTTCTATGGGGTTATATTTTTCTTTTATTGATTTCTTGTGTTTAAACTGAATATGTATCCTTTGTCAAACTTGTTTTGCAAATACCTTCTCCCACACTTGAGCTTAAATGAGACTCTGTTAATGGTTTATTCTGATGACCTGAAAGTCTTTCTTTTAATGTAGTATAATTTAGTAATCTTTTGATTTATTGTTCGTGCACTTTGTTTCCTATTTATGAAATCTTTATCACCTATTTTGAATTCATGAACTTCATGAATTCTTATGAGCTTCATTGGTTTTGATTTCATGTTTTGGCTGTAACTTAGTATGCAGTATGTAATTTATCTTTATTTTAGAGTAAAGAAGCTTTATTGTTTTATAGTTCATATTTTGTTTTCTAATTTATCTGTAATAATTTACCCCAAACAGATTTCTAGTTGATCCAGCATCATTTGTCAAAAATATCATTTTTGATACTATTCTACGATGGCGACTTTGCTCTAATTCAATTATTTTGTGTGTTGTGGGGTGTGCATGTGTGTGTATTTGGACTTTATATTCTGATCTTTTGGTATATATTTCCACAATTGGGCACTGTCAATTATTGTAGCTCTGTAGAATCTCTTGACAATAGGTATTGTGTGTTCTTCAGTACTCTTCAACACCATATTTGGCTCTTCTTTGCCAAAGACTCCTACATATTTCAGTGTTCAGTGTTCAGTTTCAGTGTTCAGTTTTGTAAATTACATGACTTTTTAAATTTATTTTTTAAATTGTTTGTTTCTATTAATAGAAATATAATAGCTTTTATATATTACCTTTATATCCAGTCTTTTATAATTTTACTTATTGGTTGCAACAGTTTATTTCTGTATAGTTTTTGTAATTTTTATACCCCCAATTATGGCATCTGTGAATAACACTTTTCTAAACATTTTTAGTTCCAGTATTTTTGTCTTTTTCATATGTTATGTATGCAGCAAACATTCCCTTACAGTGATGATTAAAAATGGGGATAATGGACAGGCTTGTCTTGATTTCATTTTTAAAGGGAACATTTTCAGTATCCGCACATAGAAAGTTTTACTTATTCTTTACAGGTATTTATGTCTTTATTTATTTTTCTTGCTTTATTGCATTATCTGGGACCTCCACCACTTAATAGAAGTATTGAAGCAGACAGTCATGCTTTTTTTTGGTTTGATTTTATCTAGAAATTACTTAGTCATTCATTACTAAGTATGTTATTTGAAAATTTATCACTGTACTTCTTTGTCATTTGAGAAAGTTCCATTATATTCTTATTTTGCTGAGAGTTCCAGTGTGTGCTGAGTTTTATCAAGTGACTTTTATGCAACTATTTATATTATTATTTTATATTCCTTTTTATGACTGTAGTGAATTAGATTTTTTTTGATTCTTTGCTTTCCTTGAATAAACTCCTCTCCATATAGCTCCCTAGTTTTCAGTGAGCCACCCTAAACATTCCAGACTTATCACCTCCCTTGAATTCTGATTTCTTCTTCCTTCTTAAGAGCCACCATGTTTCATTCCAGCTTACTTTGCTATAGTTGGAAAATGGGGCTCAAGTAAAGAATCATTGCAATCATGGGACTCAATAAGTTTCCTTATAAATATTAAGTTTATATGCCTTGTGTTGTCAAAGAATTTCAAACAGCCCTCATATATTTTGTCCAGTTTACAATTGTTTACAACAGGAAAGCCTGTCTTTTATGCCAGTTATCCTACCATATTACATAGCAGAAATTCATTTTTAAGTAATGAAAGATATTCTTGGTTGGTACAGACTTGTAGATTGGACATTATGTTTTTTAGCACTTTAAGAATATAATTATGACTTATTTCTGTATCAGTGACACCTCTTGTTACCTAATGAGGATGATACCTCTCTTTTTCTCTCTTTTCAGTATATCTTATTTGCCTTGGTATTTATCAGTTTAACAACAGAATGCTTAGGTATTGTATTATTTGTAATTTTTGTGCATGGAATTTATAATGTTCCTTAAATACGTGTCTTTATTCCCTTCATCAGTTTTGGAAAATTCTCAGCCACTGTTTCTTAAATATTGTATCTTTTTTTTTTCTTTTCAGTGTTCCAATTATAATATGTTAAACTTTTGATGTATCTTATGAGGGTCTGCTACTCATGTGCTTTTGTTGATATTTTGACTTAGCCTGTCTCCCAATTTAACAATCTTCTATTTTATCTAATCTACAGATATGTACACCTATTGAAGTCTTATTTTGATTGATTATATTTGATGATTATATCTTTGTTTTTAATTTTTCATTTCACTGTTATTTATAGACTATAGTTCTCTTCAGGAATTCTATATCTTTTCATTGATTTGTTGAATATTTTAAGGGTAATTATTTTAAATTCTATGTCAAATAAGTCTTATATTTAGGAATGCTTATGGTTTTCTTCAAGTTACTTTTTTCATTTTTATTGGTTTTTAGCCAGTTGTTCCTGCATCCTGGTATTCTTGATAATTGTTATTTGAATGTTATAATTATGTATGGGAAATTGTGTAACCTTCAAATGATGTCTCTTTCTCCAGAGTAGATTTTATTTTCTTCTGATTAGCAGCTTGAGAGACAGCACATCAAGTTTATTTATATAGGAACTGGGATGATAATGTTGAATTTCAGACTTTTGATTGGACTTATTTCTAGTTTTCTTTATTTTTAAAACTTGACACTTCACACTTCTAAAATGAAATTCAGGGATATTTCAGAGACCATCCACCACGAAGGACATTTTGGTTTTTATCCCTCTGCCCTATTACACTGCCTAAATCTCTGCTTACTTGTTTATCTTCTTGGAAACCATTTTCTTTTTGTTTTCTCTTGTTCCTATGTAGTATAGGATGCAGTAAAGCTTTGAGAACAAAAGTTACAAAGAATTGTTTATACCATATTTCTGATGACCTTTTCTCCATGTTCTTGACCACACAAATCCTGACTAACCTACTAGCAATGATCCTTAATAGTGTGTTTTCTCTATACCATGCTGTTTCCAAAAGGCTTTGTCTGCTGTGTTCTCGTTCCTCTCTGTGCCTTATGCTGTACATTGGAAAATCTCTGAATTAAAGAAATAGTGAAGAACTCCTTTCCCAGACTTAATCTGTTACCCTATCTTCAGGGTCCTTCTAATCAAGCTTTTATAAAGCTATTCTTAACTGAAGGATTTACCTTATGCAAAACTACTCTGCTGTACTCAAGAACACCAATCTGTTATCCTTTCTTTTTAATGCAATTTGCTCTTATTAGCTTTACTGAAATAAATCATATATTGTTCATTTTTTATTGTATTGGTATGATGATTTAGGCCAGAACCTTGAACCTCTGAATCTTTATTCAGCTGCCTCCTATTTTGGGACTTGGAAGATATGTTCAGAAAAAAGCTATTTCTAAACCTGTAAAAACTCTGGCCTCCGTAAGATTCAAGGAATGCCTGAAAATCTTATGTAAACCGCTTTTTCCCTATTCCTCATACTGACTGTCCCCTTTCAGCAGAGAAAGATCCACCCAGGATAAAGGTACGTCTGCTTTTTAAAACAGCTGCAAGTAATTTAGATGGCCTATTCATAGAAGTAAGGGTTTTAATAAAGGGAAAACAGTAAGAGCACATGTGATTTATTTTAGGATTTTAAACCCATTAAGCTTCTCCTATGTAAGACCTTCTCCAATGGATTAAACTCAAAAGGGTCTTGAATCTTGCGCCTATCAAAATTCCTCTTCTCCTTTCTCTCTTAACCTTTTCTTCCTTATATTATAATTGATAAATTTTATTGAGTTCAAGTACATGTGGCTATTTAAATATAATTCAGAATAACATTCCTGCTTTTTGGTAAAGCAAATGTGAGATTGTGGATAAGGACACATCCACATTTATAGGAAGTGGAACAATCACACAGAAGGTGCAACAATAAGATCCATGCCTGTGATTAAGTGAAATAATTCATTGTACTGGTGATAAATTCAGTGTTCTAGCTTCATGCTGAGAAACTGAGTAGGGCCTAGATGAGGAAGTAAATTTTCTCACTGGGGAAGGCTTCCTACTTCTCAAGTCATAGGCATGAATCAGCCTTGAAAATATTTCTCGAGATTCATACGGTATCTTCGTATTTCTCTGTACTCAGTTCCCTCTCCTCTCAGCCCATCTGCAGATCTCTCCATTCTCCCCAACTCAGAGCACACACTCAGATCCTCCCCCAGCTGAATAATGGTGTTATTAAGCACAAGGAACTGTTTTATATTAGAACTAGAAGAGAGCTTATATTTCATATTGGCCGGGGATGAAAGCTAGGTTTTATCTCTTACACCAACTCCAATCGATCATGAGTCAAGAAGGTTGTAATTCTATGTGCAGTCAGTAGAAAAAAGTGGGTAATGATTGATTACAAGAATATAGACCAAAGGATTAGCATTATATTTGCTACAGATTTACTATCACTGGGATTTAACCCAGCCCTTTCTTTTTCTAAATAAATGAAATGGAATCCAAAGGGTCAAATGATTTTCCCATGTGGGGTGCCTGAATGGTTCAGTCAGTTACGTGTCTGACTTTTGATTTTGGCTCAGGTCCTCGTTTTGTGGTCTCAGGATGGAGCCCTGCATGGGGCTCTGTGCTTGACATGGAGTCTGCTTCAGATTCTTTCTCCCTCTCCCTCCTACTCTCTTTCTCACTCTCTCAAGTAAATAAATAAATAAATAAATAAGATCTAAAAAGTAATAAAAAGAAAAAATATGACTTCCTCATCTCATACAGTTATGGTAATAACTGGTAAAACTCAAATCCATATCTTCTTACTCGGTTTCTCAGTACAATGCTAGTTCTCTTTACATCCATCACCTTTAAAATAATAATGACAGAGCGGGAATAGACTGGCTTTAAAATACAGTCTGTTCTGGGGCACCTAGGTGGCTGAGTTGGTCTGCCTTTGGCTCAGGTCATGATCTCAGGGTCCTGGGATTAAGTCCTGTATCCATGGGGCTCCTTGCACAACAGGGAGCCTGCTTCTCTGCCTGCTGCTCCCCCTGCTTGTGCTCTGTCTCTCTCTCTGACAAATAAATAAGATCTTAAAAAAATAATAAAATCCAATCTTCTCTGTTATGTGTAGACAATTGGTGCTTAAAACCAATGGAGATGTGACTGCTCAAATTTGAACCCTAGTTCTATTTCTTTATCTGCAAATTCAATTTATTGTATGGGTAAAATTCAAAGCACAGATATTTACTACACCTGTCTTGTAGTAAATGTCCAATAAATGTTTAGCCATATTTTTTTTTAATTTTTATGGTCGTGATAATGTAGTCATTCAAGGTGATACTTTGTAAAAGAACGGAGTTTAAAGTTAGCTCCACTATCACCTGTTCTTCTCTTATGAGGTCCTTTAATTTGTACACCTTCAGACACAAAATAAACCCATTTGGCTCACTAAAATTGTTACGGAAAAATTATGACAATCGTAGCATGGAAACAAGAGAAGTGTTCAATTCTCACTAATATGTGCATTTATTCAAATGTTTCACCTGCTCTGAGTACCTGTCATCCCTTGGAGCCCCATATATTTTACTTTCAAAGCAAAGAGTTCTCATTAACTAGAAATCTTTGCCTCTATTAATCTTTCATAACTTGTTCTTATGCAATTCAGGGGAACTATGGCCTGTATTGTTAGTGAGAAAGAGGGGAAAAAATAGATTTCTATATCTTTTGCTAAAGTAAATTTTGTAAATTCTATAAAAAATAAGTTCTGTATATTCTCTATCATGTATTTTTCTAATATATAGATATACAAATATCTAAATATGTATATTTGGTATATTTTCCTGATATATGTATATATGTGTGTGTGTGTATATATTTTATATATATATATATATATATATATATATATATATATATATATATATATATCAGGCTCTTAAGGCCCATTCATCAGATATCCAAAGGTGCAGAGTGGTGACTGATCATTTCACTTTTAAATATTAATAGTATAAGAATCCGCTCCTTCACTTCCAGAATTACTGAAGCTTTTGGAAAATTCTGCAAGTCATTGGCTGATCTCCAGGACACTCAGATCTGTGGAAGGCATTCACATGGACTTGTGGAGTAGCCTGTATGTTGTAGGGAACACACCCACTCTAGGGAGACCTGAAATGCCAGGTGTGGGGAAACAAGAGAAACTCACCTGGAGAGAGCTTTGCTTCATTGGTGTCTCAGTGCCAGGGACTCTGAGTGCCTTGGTGACCATCATAATTGGAACACTTCCTGGGTCCTTCATGAAGAGGAAGTCCCGTCTGGGGACAGGTAAACTGCAGGTGTTTGCCAGAGTTTTGGGACCTGAGGAATCCCAGACATTTAACAGTGGGGCAACAAATTTAAAATTTATGGAGAAAAATGTTAACTCTCTCATTGATGATGGGATGAGATCATCCCCTGTATACTTGAACTTGTAGCATCCTAAGCATCGTGGTTTATTGAGTCACAGAATGTCACGCACCTTCCTCCTGGTTAGACAGTACTTTACTATGTTGCATCTTTAATAATCATGTGAACTCCCAGGCATGACTTCTGGGAGTAAGATTTCTAAGCAGTACCTAAATAAAGTCACTTAAGAGGTATGGAGGGAGCTAGTTCATTTGCCCTGTTTACAAGTGTCCCCATCACCTGCTCTTAAAATTTCAATTGATACTATAATATCTATAGTAACTATAAGGGAGTGATTCTTAAAATTGTCTCCCAGGAGCCATTTTAAAGAAATTTATTTCATGGAGGGCTCAAGAATGTGGTCATGGATCTCAGTTTGAGAAACATTGATTTGGGAAAACAAGGTCTTATACTTTGAAAATACCTTTGGATAGCAGACTACCTGTTTTGTAGCATGAAAGTAAAGTCCATGAATTCTATAAAAAGAAAATTTTTACCACTGAAAAAAAATAAATTAAATTAAAAAAAGAAAAATTTATAAGGTTATTGAAATAAATTTCAAAACAAAACAAGACTTAGAGTGGGCCCTTCGGTTTATGTCCATGAACCTCAGTGTGAGAAATCTTGTTTTGGTGTTTTAAGGTTTACCAAGGGCATTTCTGTATCATCTTATTTAATTCTTGCTTCAGTCCTGCATTGTATATATATTATCTTTCCAGAATTCCCTGCATGATCATTGGTATTACTGGCATTTTAGCTCTGATCTTATAACTTCAAGTATCACTAATATCATGCTGCTTTTCTAAGAATAAGCAATGTTTTTATATTGCTTAAAAATTCAGAAATCTCTTATACAATCCGTCACATGTGGACCTCACAGTAATCAGCAAAATAATAGTCTGGAGATTATCTCTGTGAGCAGCATGATGTTAAGGTTCAATTTTTTTTTTCTTTTCTGTGCCCAGTGCCTTATTTCACTGAGAAGAATCCTTTTTACACTGTCATTCACTTTCAGCTATTTGATTACTATTTTTTAACAAGATGTGATATCATTCTAAATTAGGTGTTGAATAAATACTATTGTATGTTTAATTCTGAATAATAATCAAACTGTCTAAAATAGTATCTCTCAGAGTAAGATTCAAAAGAAAATTAGTCATCCAGATGTCTCACAGTAAAAGAGGACACAGAGAAAGAGAGAGAAGAATGGGTTCAAAACAAAAATTGTCTATTAATTGATGAAGATTCATAGTAGTATGAATGAGAAGTTTTGGAATACAAATCTGTTTAATTCACTCAGTATTTCTTAAACTTATTCACTCCCTTGTATGTGTGTGTGTCAGTCTGGACATATATGTTGCTGCTAAGGGGCTCACAACTAATTTATAGTAACCCAATAATACACTACTTGAAAGTTGATTCTACAGTGTATTTCAGAGTATTTTTCTGAAATCTCATATAGCCCAGGATCTTCCATTACCTGAAATATGTCTCTTTCCAATTTTAGTGTCTCTTATTCACTCAACCTAAGAGAGTAAAATAGTTTCTAACAATGATCTTTCTTCTGCAAGGGCAACCCAAGCAAGAATTTGTGTTCCCCCTTTTTTTGTGTTTCCCCTTTCATTTTTTTTAAGATTTTATTTATTTATTTTAGAGAGAATGTGAGAGAAAGAGAGAGAGAGAGAGCATGAATAGGGAGAGGGGTAGAGGGAGAGGGAGAGAATCTCAAGCAGACCCCATGCTGAGTGTGGAGCCCAACATGGGGCTTAATGTCACAGCCCTGAGATCATGACCTGAGCCAAAATCAAGAGCCAGATGCTCAACTGACTGAGCCACGTAGGTGCCTGTGTTCCCCTTTTTAATAAAACATGTTATCATATGCTTTCACCTCTTTGAAGTTTCAACTGTGTGACACTAAATAGGCAATATAACAACCATGTCTTTTGAGAAAACCAATGAGCCATCTAACATTGTAAAACTTTGTAGAACAGGCTTCTGCACACTGTTAGATATTATTTAGATAAATAGATATTATTATGTATTATTATTTATAATATACAAATATATTCATCTAATTTTATGTAGTGCAGGTGTTTTGAACTCCTGAATATATATTTCGATAAATAAAATATGTTTGAAGTCCATAGTGCAGTTGGATCCTTAAGGGAACCATGGTTAAAATTTTGTAAAATTAAAATTGATTATTACTTCCCATATAACTTTAATCCCCACACCAATCAAATGTATACTTCTTCTATTACTGTGGGTATTCTGAAGATAAAAGTATAACAGAATTGTAATAGGACATCCATCTGTGGTTTATAAAGTTCAAAATGGAAAATGAGTCAATGGGCAAGTAGCTCTGAAGTGACAGAATTTTGTAGAGAATGTGGGAAGTAATTATGACCATAAGAAGAATAGTAATACATTTTTTTTAATTGTTTCCCTTCTGGATAATCTCCTGAAATGCCACACCATGGTTTATTGTTGGGATGTTTGTTCAAAAAATATTTCCAATATTCCATACTTTGAATATCCATACTCTGGATATTTCACAAAGTTCTTTACATGCATGTTATTCATTGAATCCATTTTCATCCTGGAAATGCAATGTCTCCAAAACTGAACACCTGCCACAAGACACACCAGACTCAGAACAGGCATTAAATGTCCTAGAGTCAGTATACTAGAAATTATCAGAACATATTTCTCAAAAATAGACAAAATTAATCAAAATGCCTTTTTTTAGCTTTGCTAGCAACAGCAGGGCACAGCAGACTGCAGTACTGGTTAGTTACTTATTAAATGAAAACAGTAGTGACAGAGTTTTAAAATATCAAATTAGCCTAACAGAGCTTCCAGAAAAATGGGAAAACCTAAGCACAACTGGTCTGCAGACATAGCACAGGGCTATCTATGAAAGGTGGAAATGGCAAAGGTTCTTGTGAATGTGCTTCTGCAAGTCTTCTACTCTTGGACTTAAGCAGTTGCTCTGGCTTGTTCTATGATCTTCTCCCTGGGGCAGATAGGCCTGTTAGATCTGAGATAGTACCAGGTAAATCAAGGACCCCTGAGGGCATTAAACCCAGTCTAAAAGGTGTTCCTTTAGCTGATACAGTCTTGGCTATTGAGAAACTGGAAAGGCACCTAATCTTGATTGCAAGTAGAGCCATTAGACAGCATCACCTGTTACATTATCTTGTTACTAGCCTGTTGACACCAGAGAAGTGAAGGAAAGTTTTAGGTAGAAGCGGTCACATACACTACTGTCTCATATGTGACACTAGTCACCATTAATGGTTCTCAAATATCTGACAAACTGGGATCAGTAGTTTCCAGGAGCTGGACAGTATGAGCTAATTGATCTACACACATGCCTTCTCCTGTGAAAGAAGAATGTACGTGGGATGTTGACATATGTGGGAGGCTCCCTGTGAATTATGAATGGTGGGACTCAATTATAAATGGAACTTGTTTTGTTTTGTTTTTTTAAAGATTTTATTTATTTATTTGACAGATCACAAGTAGGCAGAGAGGCAGGCATAGAGAGAGGAGGAAGCAGGCTCCCCGCTGAGCAGAGAGCCCGATTCAGGTTAGGGTTAGATCCCAGGACCCTGGGATCATGACCTGAGCCGAAGGCAGAGGCTTAACCCACTGACCCACTCAGGTGCCCAATATAAAAGGAACTTGTTAAAGAGACAGTTTACACAGCCTCCTGTAGAGCTTAACATCATCCCAGTTTGGAGGCTAACTATATCATGGATGTTTAATGCCTTTCATTTTATCATCCATGATTTCCTTTTTGAGCATTATGAAGAATCAATATCTATCTATTTGGCAAGAAGTTAAGCCTGAAAAGGCAAGTCTAAAGAAAAACCAGCCGCATAAGGGTTAAAGAGAGAGTGTCAAGTCCGTAATTCTGTTGTGCATTGATCGTTCTTCTAAATGTGTACATCATTTTATGAAGAATTCATCCCTAGGTTCTCACATGCTCTGGAAGAGGTCAGATGTCTTTCCAAAGCCTTTCAACTATGTAAGGTGTTCATTATGGGTCTAGGTTTGGGAAATGAAGGCTGTTTATATCTCAAATTACCTTCTAGTCAACCTCTTCTCAACTAATTGACATGACCTTGAGTGTATCTGCTCTTGAATATCCTTGACATCCATCTGCTATGAAGATGAATTAGTTGTTTAGGTAGCAATCAGCTTTCCTGGTTTAGCCAAAGTGCATCCATTCCTCTTCAGGCCTATTAAGCTGGGGAATGAACTTTCAAGCTAATGCACAATGCAATCACTACCACCCTGGAGATGCCAGACACCTAAATATTTTGTATTCGCTAATGAAAAACTTCTTTCTAAAATAAAGGGGATAGAGAGAAGGGGGGAGGCAGGCTAGGGGGGAAAAGTCAATAAAGACCTAAAGATTCAATTAAGAGTTTAGGTATCTGCCAGCTTTTATTAGCTCCAACTTTGACTTATAGGGCTGAGGTCAGCAAGTGGTCAGTGTGGAGGCATGTAAGAGGGTAAAGGAATTGCATCAGGGTCTTGGATATAGGGAGCACCAAGTCTCCTAAATGAGTAGTGGGAAACTATTGGCCCTAATGACAGGAAAAATCATCCGGGAGAGGTTACATTTCCCTGCAACCCTCTGGCCAGCATGAGGGAATCTCCCACTGCTACCTAGCATGTCAGGCTTACCATTAAAATCCTTACAGCTGACTCCTCCCTTTCCCCAGCTGTACACATACCTAGTCCTTTAAAGAAAGAAAACATGTGTTGTTCATGCCTGATTTAAAATATGACATAATCTGAAGTATTTGGAACTTGTATTTAGTAGAAAGGTAGGAAACATCTTCAAACCATTTTTTGAATGTACTCTTCAATTGGAAAAATATATATTATTTTATATATGTTTTTATATATATTATTTTAAGAAATATATATTATTTTATACATATATTATTTATACATATAATATATAAGAGTGGAAAATATATATTATTTTAAGAAAATATTAGGCACTATAATTTGTCCACATGCATTGACATGATGTTATTCCAGAAATTCTGCAGAGCAATGTCCTTGGACAAATATCACAGTAGATGTTTTAGAGCTAAGTAAATGGGGGCTCCGTGGGATGGCTACCTGGCTGGATGTGATCTATCTATTTTCACTTCACGTCCCAGTGTATGTACTTCTGTCACCACACACCATGCATGAAACAAATATTTATTGAGCACCTATTATACAGCAGTTAGTGTTCTGGATAAAGGGTCTGGCAGCAGATAAAACATTCTACAAAGTTTCTCATGTGCTATTTATTTTTCTTCATAATACCTGAGAGCAATGGGTTGGTGGCACTTCTTGCTTGGATTGCTTGCTTGCTTCCTATGTCAAGATTTCTTGATAACTCTATCACCTGATGCTTAAGTGAGTCAGGTTGTTTTGGTTCCACCCAGTTATTTATCTTCCAATTTCTATCAGGTGTTAGTGACTAGACCAAGCACTACAGATGCATAAATAAAACAATGACTGTGGGAATTGAAAAGAGGATAACTTATACAGATTTTAATTTATACAGATCAGGTATTCTGATTTAACCTGGTGGATTCAGCAAGTGTTTACCACACCTTCTTTTTAAACATCACTGTTTTGAAACAAAAGAACTATACAAAGCATAAGGTCAAGAGGAAAAAGTAAGATAGACAACAATGGAAGACAGGGATGCTGGTGGCTCAGTCCTTAAGCCTCTGCCTTTGGTTCAGGTCATGATCCCAGAGTCCTAGGATCAAGACCCCTTGGGGCTCCCTACTCAACAGGAAGCCTGCTTCTACCACTCCCACTTCCCCTGCTTGTGTTCCCTCTCTTGCTTTGTCTTTCTCTGTCAAATAAATAAATAAAATGAAAATCTTAAAAAAAAAAAAAAAGAGTGGAAGACAGGATGCATCAGAAAACAGCTGGATGAGAGAAAACGGGCGAATCTTACAGAGCGAAGCTGAAAGCCCAATGCCTCAGGGGTTGTTGATGGTGTGAGCAGGGCAATCTGTGTGTCAGAACCCTGGAAAGATGTGAGTTGAAGAATGAAGCAGGTTAGAGGACAGGGTGCCTGATGAGACAGTGATAGCAAGGTTGGTTGAAAATCTGAATTTTACTCTTAGATCCCATTTTCCACCCAAACTACAGATAACACCACCTTCCTATACTCTGTAGAACACTGGTATGTTTCTCTCTGGAAAAGTTGAATTAGAGAGGTTTTTGTTATAGGGACACTGAACTTAGCTACAAGTGAGAGGTAATATTGAAATCCTGTGAATTAAGTAACAGTCTCCTTGAGATCCCCTTTCTGCACAGCCCATTCCCTTCTTAGACTGCAGTGGGCAGCTTCTGATATGGCACTCAAAGTCTCCCCCTCCCCCACCTTCCTTGTATCCAAGTCCTTGTCTCACTCCCTCCCTAGCATGCAGGCTGGGCCTGCAGAATTGCTTCTAATAGAATATGGCAAAGTGATAGGATGTCATCTCCATGATTAAATGACAAAAACTGACCTTTGTCTTGCTAGCTCTCTTGCTGGCACTTTCTTGACTTCTTACTTGTTTGGTCTGATGAAGCAAATTCTACAAGGAGGTCCACTTAGAAAAAAACTAAGGGAGGCATCCATGCAACAGCCCATGAGGAACTGAATGCTGCTAACTACTGTGTGAGTGAGCTGAAAACAGAGCCTTCCCAGGAACACAACTTTGATGGCAAGCTCATAGGTTGACCAGATGACCTGCGTTTTTCTTTGTTTTGCTTTGTGTTTTGTTTTTTGCTTTTTGTTTTTAGGACTGAAGAATTTATTTGGATGCAAGACTTTGAGGGCTAAGACTACAAGAGTCCTGGCAAAATTGGGATGGTTGCTTGTTCTACTTATAAGCCATCCAGAGCCAAAGTCCTAGCTAAGCTGCACCCAGATTCCTGACCACAGAAACCATGAGATAATAAATGTTGTTATTTTAAACCACAAATTTTGGGGCTGATTTGTTATGCTGCAAGGTAACTAAAATAGACCCCCGGAACACTAACAGCCAGTTACACCAGCAAGGCAGGATATCTGACAACTTCCCTCTGGTAAATGATGACCATTAATTAAAAAGAAAAGAAAAGATGTATCATTACTTAGAGTCAGTGCTTTTCCTAAGAAAATTCTAAGATCCCTACCCAAGCATTCCATGATGAAGTCTACCTCTTATCAAGACCTGCCTGTGGATATAGAGCTTCCTAAAGACTTTTAACATTTCACTTTTAAGAGATTTGACAACCAAGATTAAAATGAAATTTTAAAGAAAGCTTCTACTATAAAGGTCAGAAAGCAAAGGAAATGTACAGAAAAAAAATGGATGAAGGAGTATAGAAAGAAAACGAAAACTCCACTAGAATCACTAATGCACTCATGAAGAAACTAAAAAATGTAAAAGAAGAGAGTACAGTCATAAAATCATAACAAATGCTATAAAAAGGAGCATTAATAGAATAAATAATCTTAAAAATGGTGACTATGAAAGATATTAAATCTTCACAGAGAATTACAAGATAAAGGCAGCTTTCTCAGAACACTGTATAAGAAGGCAGAGTTGAAGTTATAAAAGAGGAAAAAGAATTAAATTAAAGCATCAATCTAAGATTAATAGGAATTGTAGAAAACTAGAGAATTGAGGAAGCAAAAGAAAATTATCCAATAATTTTTAAAAATCCAACTTAGAAGAAGCCACCAAGTACCCAGAACATTAAATTAAAAAAACAAAACAGAACACCAACCCGTACCATGCTGTCTTGGTGATCACAGCTTTGTAGTAAAGCTTGAAATCAGGCAAAGTGATGCCTCCAGTTTTGTTTTTCTTTGGCAACTTTTCCTTAGTAATTTGGGGTCTCTTCTGGTTCCATACAAATTTTAGGATTGTTTGTCCCAGCTCTTTGAAAATGCCAGTAGGATTTTGATTGGGATGGCACTGAAAGCATAGATTGCTCTAGGCAATATAGACATTTTAACAATGTTTATTCTTCTGATCCATGAGCATGGAATGCTTTCCCATCTTTTTGTATCTTCAGTTTCTTTCATGAGTTTTCTGTAGTTCCTCAAGTACAGATCCTTTACCTCTTTGGTTAAGTATATTTCCAGGTATCTTTTGGTTCTTGGTGCTATAGTACATGGAATCGGTTCTCTAATTTCCCTATCTATATTTTCATTGTTAGTGTATAAGAAAGCAACTGAATTATGTACATTGAATTTGTATCCTGCCAGATTACTGAATTGCTATATGAGTTCTAGTAGTTTGGGGTGGAGTCTTTTGGGTTTTCCATATAAAGTATCATGTCATCTGTGAAGAGAGAGAGTTTGACTTCTTCTTTGCCAATTTGAAAACCTTTTATTTCTTTTTGTTGTCTGATTGCTGTTGCTAGAACTTCTAGTACTATGTTGAACAACAGTGGTGAGAGTAGACATCCTTGTCATGTTCCTGATCTCAAAGGGAAGGCTGTCGGCTTTTCCCCATTGAGGATGATATTCGTTGTGGGTTTTTCATAGAAAGATTTTATGAAATTGAGGATTGACTCCTCTATCCCTATACTCTGAAGCATTTTAATCAGGAACAGATGCTGAATCTTGTCAAATGCTTTTTCTTTATGAATTGCAAGTACCATGTGGTTCTTCTCTCTTCTCTTTTTGATTTGTTCTATCACATTAATTGATTTGAAAATGTTGAACCACCCTTGCATCCCAGGGATAAATTCCACCTGGTCATGGTGGATAATCTTTCTAAAGTACTGTTGGATCCTATTAGCTAAGATCTTGTTGAGAATCTTGGTGTCCATATTCATAGACCAGTGGAACAGAGTAGAGAGCCCAGATATGGACTCACAACTCTATGGTCAAATAATCTCTGACAAAGCAGGAAAAAATACACAGTGGAAAGAAGATAGTCTCTTCAATAAATGGTTCTGGGAAAACTGGACAGCTATGTACAGAAGAATGAAACTCAACCATTCTCTTAAACCATACACAAAGATAAACTCAAAATGGATAACAGACCTCAACATGAGAGGGAATCTATCAAAATCCTAGAGGAGAACATAGGCAGTAACCTCTTCGAGATCAGCCATAGCAACTTCTTTCAAGACATATCTCCAAAGAGAAAGGAAACAAAAGCAAAAATGAACTTTTGGGACTTCATCAAGATCAAAAGCTTCTGCACAGCAAAGGAGACAGTCAACAAAACAAAGAGGCAACCCACAGAATGGGAGAAGATATTCACAAATGACACTACAGACAAAGGGCTGATATCCAAGATCTATAAAGAACACCTCAAGCTCAACACACACAAAACAAATAATCATGTCAAAAAGTGGGCAGAAGACATGAACAGACACTTCTTCAAAGAAGACATTCAAATGGCTAATAGATACATGAAAAAATGTTCACCATCATTAGCCATCAGGGAGATTCAAATCAAAACCACATTGAGATAACACCTTACACCAGTTAGAATGGCCAAAATTAACAAGACAGTAAACAACGTGTGTTGGAGATGATGTGGAGAAAGGAGAACCCTCCCTCTTACACTGTTGGTGGAAATGCAAATTGGTGCAGCCACTTTGGAAAACAGTGTGGAGATTCCTTAAGAAATTAAAAATAGAGCTACCCTATGACACTGCAATTGCACCACTGGATATTTACTCCAAAGATACAGATGTGGTAAAAAGAAGGGCCATCTCTACCCCAATGTTCATAGCAGCAATGGCCACAGTTGCCAACCTGTGGAAAGAGCCAAGATGCCCTTCAATTGACAAATGGATAAAAAAGATATGGTCCATATATACAATGGAATATTATGCCTCCATCAGAAAGGTTGAATACCCAATTTTTGTATCAACATGGATGGTACTGGAGGAGATTATGCTGAGTGAAATAAGTCAAGCAGAGAGAGTTAATTATCATATGGTTTCACTTACTTGTGGAGCATAAGGAATAACACAGAGGACATTGGTGAAGGAGAGGACAAGTGAGTTGGGGGAAATCAGAGGGTGAGACAAACCATGAGAGACTGTGGACTCTGAGAAACAAATGGAGGGTTTTGGAGGGGAGGGGGTTGGGGTTTAGGTGAGCCTGGTGGTGGTTATTAAGGAGGACACGTATTGCATGGAGCACTGGGTATGGTGCATAAACAATGAATCTTGGAACACTGAAAAAACAAACCCACATCATGAAAAAAAAAACTATAAAAGAAAAGACTACATCACAAAGTATTAGGACATGATGTGTAAAGATAACCTTGAATACATTGGAGAGATCTACAACAGATCAAGAATCAGAACAGCATTTGATTTCTCAACAGCATCACTAGATTCTAGAACACAGTGTAGCCATGCTTTAGTCACTCCCAGGGAAATTATTGCCAACTAGAATTCTGTCTGCAGAAAAAACTAGGTAGCGCTTTGTTGGACAGGAAATGAGTGTGGTAAAATGCAGACCACTGATGAAGGCAGTTTGAGTGTGAAGTGTGGGAGACACCTGTGTAGGGTTAAGAACGAGATGTGTGTTTGTAGGAGGTGAGTTGTGCTCACTAATATTTTGAGAACCCCTCTCATACTAGGCACACAATCAGATTTCCCTTTCAGATCACTCCCTGCCCTCCTGAATTTAGGAATGGCCATGTGGCTTCTTTTGTCATAAAACCAAAAAGGAAGTGACGGGTTACTCCTAGGTAGAATCATTTAGAACCGGTGAACAAATCTCCATACTCTCTTCCTGCAACGTTAAAACCTGAATCCTTGAGTTAAAATGGGGTTGCCTCTGTCATCCTCAGTTTCTGAAGGACTGGGATGAATAGAGCTTTGGGGCCATTAACAATGGACATGTAGAGTGGGGTAGAAGTAAATCTTCCTTAAGCCATTAAGGTTTCTGAGTTGGGTTTTTTTTTCCCCTTAGAGAATGAGGGAGGGTGGGGAGGGGCAAAAAGAGAGGGAGAGAGAGAGAATCCCAAGCAGGCCCCCCACCCTAGCAAGGAGCCCGATGCTGGGCCCAGTCTTAAAACCCTGAGATGATGACCTGAGCTGGAATCAACAGTCAGGTGCTTAACTGGATGAGCCACCCAGGCACCCTACCTACCCCTTTTCTCCTCCTCCTCCTCCTCCTTCTTCTTCTTCTTTCTTCTTCTTCTTCTTCTTCTTCTTCTTCTTCTTCTTCTTCTTCTTCTTCTTCAAGATTTTATTTGTTTATTTGTGAGTGAGAGAGAGCACTCTGCAGCAGGCAGAGGCAGAAGCAGGCTCCCCAGTGAGCAAGGAGCCCATTGTGGGGCTCAATCCCAGGACCTTGGGATCATGACCGGAGCCGAAGGCAGACGCTCAACCGACTGAGCCACACCGGCATACCCTCTTTGAGCTACTTTCAAAGCATAATTTAGCCATCTTGAGGAATGTGGTGAATTGTCCTTTTGCATTTAATATGGGGGATAGTTTTATATTTTTATATGATTTTTAAAAAGCAACTGAAGAACAACTGAAGAACATCCCAGGCAGGGTGAAAAAGAAACAATAAAGCTGGAGAGGAAAGAGTGGCTGAAGAAGCATGGACTAATAAAAGAATTAACCTTCAACAGGAGGAGAAATACATCATCCTTGGCAATAGATGAGAATGAGTTAAAAATGGAATACAAACACACATATAATCAATACAAAGCCAGGAATTTTTCCATATAGCCTTTGTTTTTCTTTCCAATAAGTGAGAAATGAGATTATTCATCGTGCCTTGTTGAAATTATTGGTGGGAAGGGAAAGAATGGTGGAATGATAATGTATCAGATTCAGTCAGGAAAACAAAAATCACTTTAGTCATGGGAATTTTACTTCAGGGAATTAGAGTAGTTTACACAAATATTGGAAAAGCTGAGAGAATGAAGGTCAGGTAATGAACATGAAATTCAGTCCCAGATTTTCTGTTACAAAACCAATTTCTAAGAGGTATCATGGAAACTGCTAGAATTTTCAGATGCATTTAGAAAGATATGACCAAATTTCTGGGTCTGTGTGAGTAAAGTGAGTGGTTCTGAATTTGCTACAAATCCTATACCTAACTGCACACTTTGCTGCACCTGCCTTCAGGGAGAAAAGCTTTCTCCTTTCCCGCCACTCCCCCTATGGGAGGGCCCCTCACTGACGGAGATGGAGTGGCCAGAGCTACAAAGGGGAAGGGATTCTGGGATTTGCATTTTCCTGTTGCAATTCGGTGGACCTCTATGAGGGGAGCAGTGATGATAACATACTGACTACAGGACAACCCAGTATGGCAAGTATCTTGATCACGTGTTATTTGTGGCAGCCTCCCACATTTTGAAGGCCCTTTCCACATTTGAGTCTGTCATAGTGTAAATCTTTTTTTGGCAGAACATCTTCCCTCCCGGACCAACCCCCAAAACTCCCTTGCTGTTAGAGACTAGGCATTTGTTTAGGCTTTTAAGTGAAATTGTACTATGAAAGACTGATTTGGAACAAGTTACACGTGGAAAGGGAGGACAAAGGGCATCCAGTTTTCCACATAGATTATACAGAAGCAGCAAAGTTCTGAGCACAGCTGAGGTTATATATTTCTGATTTGAAAGTTCTGTGACCTTGGAGGGGCTTCTTTGATGGGCTTCATCTATGATATGGCTCTGGAAGTTATTCCTTGACCCATAGCCCAGAATCTGTTCTTCAGCTCTTTCGGACAATTCCATGAACTATTTCTAGACTTGGCAACACTTTATTTACTTAGGCAGTGTTTTCTGTTGTCTTCAGTGCAGAACACTGGCCAATGCTGTGTGTCTAGAGATTCTGATGAAGGCTTGGACAAATTGCTCCTGGGATGAAATAAGGAGAGGATTAGGAAAGATGTGGAGAGATAGTCAGTATATCAGCTAATGTTGTGTTGAGTTGTTCTGTTGACAGTGACCCCAGTAGATGTTATTTTTCTCTAGCAGCTCAGGTTATAAAGCGGAGAAGATGAATATTTGGATTAACCCAGAATTTTCCTGATTTTACTCTTGAAAGAATTGGAGAAATGAGTAGTTCATTCATAGTCCCAGGCAGAGAAGTAGTAGGAATGGGAATTAGACTATGTTCATTGAGGTCCACACACAATAATAGTCTCTAGAGATGACTTTTTCTCTCTTTCAAACTCTCCTTCATTTGAGAACCAGAAGCCACTCCACAGAATATAACTATCTCAATGATAAATTAACTCTCATAGACAAAGGGAGTGCAATTGAACTGCTAAGTTAAGGAACCCAGAAGCTAATGTCCACAAAGGATAGCAAACAAACAAACAAAAAATAAATTACCATATCACGTAATCATTCCCTTATTGTATTTGAACTTGAACATATTCAGGAAGACTTTTAAAAAGAGGAAATGTGGATGTTAAAGATTCTCTAAAATATTATTTTGCACATTCATTCCCATGTCCTCCTTCCTAATTCCTTCAGATCTCCAATATTTACGTATTCATAAGTACTCTTTGTTGGACTTCTATAGGTGATGAGCTAATAGTGGTAAACAAAACAGAAAAGGCCCTTAGCCCAGTGAAGCTGGCAGTTTTGCTGGAGAAACTGGCATTAAACAAATGAACAAATGCATAAAGCATCACAAATTTCCATAAGTGCACTGAAGGAAAATAAAAATTAGTACAAGAGAGCCCATTACAGGCATTATGCTTCAGAGCTGGGTGTTAAGAAAAGTCTTTCTGAACAATTTATAGATTTGCTAAAAACTGAATAATGTGTTGGAATCAACCACTTAAAGAATGAGTGTCATTTCATTCTAGGTAGAAGAAGCTATATGTGAAAATTCCTGCAGCAAGAAACAATAATATTTCAGTTCCTGTAAAAAGGCAATAATATGAGGGAAAAAAAACCTGTGATACATGTAATCAGTTCTGACATGACTGGAAGCCAAATTCCTGTGATTGCTGCCATACACACATATACAAGCACACACACATATAGAGAAACAGGCACACATACAACATAAATTTATGAACACATACATGCACACATGCACGCACACACATGCGTGCACACACACACACACACACACACATGCACTCTTGTACTTGGCCTGTTATGACTTGTAAAAGCTCTCTTTTGCTGGTACATTTGGATAGCCAGATTTCTAAATCTATATTTCAGACCCAAGTAGAGATACTTAAAAAAAAAAATTAACCAATTAAAGATAGTCTATTCTGAGCTCTGCATCCAAGTAAACTGGACTTGCTGACAAGTCATTCTGAATGTGCTATTTTCTTTGGTGGCCACCTGGTGGTTAAGCCTTCATGTTTCTGTTGCCTTGGTGTGAATGGTCTATAGGCTTGTATCGCTTCATTTCGAATCTTCCTGGCCTTGGATTAACCTTCTTTCTTGGGCCCCAGGTTTTCTAAATGGGCAGTGCTACCTTAAACGACTAAAAAGGATTTGAGAGCTTTCTAAGCCCTGCTTAAGAAAGTACATTCTGAATCCACTTCAAATCCACAGCCATGAATTTATTTGTCAGGGAAAGCACATTGGGCTTTCAGTGCATAAACAGGAGAAATAAAACACCCGAATGTGACACGGAAGAAAAGGTGAAACCGGGAGGATCCATTATCAGATTAACCGTGCCCGTTTAAACAAACAAGGAGGCCTGTGGCATCTGCTGGTGGATTATAATTGACAACAGAGGAAAATAAAAATTTCATCTGGCGTCATTTCCAGAGCAGGGCTGGCGTGAGAGGGGCTGGTGGCATATTGGAGAAAAGAGCAAAAAGTAAATGGCTCAACTTAGAGAACTGAATAGGGGTGAACTGTCCATTTTATTTATGCCTTTGAAGAATGGTGGTAGGAATGCTAATTTTGCCATTTTTAGATTTACTTAAAGCTGAAATCAATGGAGCAAAAGTGAAAACCCACAAGGCTAGCCCAGCCTTATGGTTTGGCTAATGCCCATTGTGTGCTTCATTAACTGTGTTTCTCATTCATCATCTGTCCCCGTCCCCTGAGAGTTTTCCACGAGCGGGGCTGGAGGCTTCCCCTGATGTGTGCTGAGGAATTGGAACAGGCTGTTCTGAGAGTTCAGGGGAGTACAGGGGTTTTCGACCCTATAAAATGCAACACGTCTTCCTCCTCCTGGATAGGAAGACCCTTCAGGATCATTAAACTCCATCAGTCCATACACACATATGCGTGCCTTATCAGAGTTTTCCAGCATAGATGGAGAGGAAGGACCTTGCAGAAAGAGGTTGTGGTCAGGAAAAAAATCATTAAAACCTGAAAGCTTTGGAAAGAATAGAAAATGGAAATAAAACAAACTTGTATGTAATAATGTAGTCACTATAATGTAAAGTCAAAAAATGAAAAGATAATAAAACAAAAAACGTTATAATATGTAAGTGCTCAGGTATAATGACATTAGTGTCCTGAGACGAAGTGCTTGCTTCTATACATCGAAGCAGTGTATAAGCAATATTCCAAGGGCAAACTAGTACAGGTGGGTTGTAGGTGATTCAGTTCCCCAAGTAGCATTCTGTCAGCAATATCAAGTTCCAAAATGGAGAATAATTCCTTTTGAAACTTCAGAACAAAACTAATGGCAGTATTTCTTTGATTTACATAATACTTGCATTCCAGAGAAATTCAAGGTATATTAAAACTGTGCACAGAATACTTTTTTGTTTTTATATGGAATGAATGTAAAGTCCAATTTCAGATAATTAGGAGTACTTTTGTGTCCTCCACACAATAATTATAAACCTCTGTGATGGAAATATGAATATGTAGGCACCATCGTATTTCCATTTTTGGTCAGGACTTGTGTCTTGATCTCAGTACTCCTGTATCCAAATTTCCACTCAGCTATGTTTACTTGAAGATCTAAAAGACATCGCAGACTCAGTATGCAAAGTTCCTCTTCCTCCGTCACTATTTTTATCTCAGTAGATGTTACCTCTGTAATTCTGGATACTTAGGCTAGAACTTTGGATCCCTCAGTTCTATTTTTTCTTGCCCTTTCATACAATCCACCCAAATATCCTGTAGGCTCTACTTTCAGAACCACCCAGCATCCAACAATTTCTCTGTCACGGTTACCACTGTGGTCCAAGAAGCCAACAGAGTTCATGCCATTATTTCAACACTCCTAACTTATCCCCTCCTTTACCGCTGTTCCTGTAGAGTAGAACAACCCAACAGCCAGCCATCAGCCCTTCAGACCTTCTGGATTCACAGCTCGTCAACATCTTCATTGGCTCTCATCTCACTCAGAGTCCAAGTCTAAGCTCTTACCAACCGACATTTTTCCTGCCTCCTTCTGTACCTGTCTCACCTGACCTTCCAGTCTTTACTCTTGTGATGCTCTGCGTACCTCAGCCTTCTGCCTGCTCCTCAGACAACAAGCAGGCCCTGACCCCTGGGCTCTGCACCTACTCTTCTCTCTGCCTGGATGCCTTTTTTTGCCAGGAATCTCTCTAGGGCCACACTCCCTCTCCCCTGTCAGCTTCCTGCTTTCCATTGATAACTTCTCATTGTGTCCTGCAAGGTTGAGGAGGAAGGACAAGTCAGGCACTAGAAGTAAATGACAGAGAGACAATGAAGAGCACAATTCGGCTCAGGTAACAGATAAATAATCTGGGAGATGTTACTGTAAGAGAGATTTTGGCGAAGGAGGAGTTTTAGACTTTCAACTTGTAGTCACGAAATTTGCCGAAGCTTTTTGAGCAGGGAGGGAAATAATTCAAACCGGTTCGTCTGGATAAATACAGTGGGATTGATCTCTGGGAAGAGACATAGATGTTGAACAGCCAAGCCACAGTGCTGTTGCAGTTGTACAAGGGCCAAATAATAAGGCACTATTACAGAGAATTTATCATTGAATTGGAGATGTTATCCACAGAAAGATTAACCATAAAATATGTCAACTGGATTGATTTGGAAGGTAAGTGGTATTTGCTCAGATAACACCTTCTCACTGAGGCTTTCTCCAAACACTACATTTATTCATTCAGCATATATTATGTTACACTGTTATATTATGTTATGTTATGTTTATTACATTATATATTAGAAGTTCCCTCACATCCTGTCCCCTTTCTCTGCTTTATTTTCCTCCATTGCATTTGCTGCAAATGGTAGTACTTACACCAAGGGTCAAGAAACCTTTCTCTGAAGAGCTAGATAGTAAATATTTGAAGCATGCAGGCCAGATTGTCTCTGTTGCAACCATTCAGCTCAGCCATTGCAGTATGAAGTCAGCCATAAACAATACTTCAGCAAATGGGTGTGGATGTCCATCAACAAAACTTCATTTTCAAAAACGGGTAATGGGCCACATTTGTTGAAGGTGGCCAACCCCTACTCTGTTAATACTTTGCTTTTTTTCTGTCCTTGTTTATATTTCATCTGTAGTTCCTTCTACATTGTAAGGACCATGAAAACAGGGATTTGTGTTTGTTTTGATCATTACTACATTACTAACTTTTAACTAGTATGGGCATGTAGTGAGCTTACCATGTACTGTTTGCATGATTCCAATCATGTGATATTAGATGAGACTTAAAGATGAAATGATCTGCACCCCTATGCTCTCCATAACTTAATAGTTCTAAATATTTACTAAAATATATGTGCAAATCAATCACTTAAAAAATAAACATTGGCTCTCTAGTGCTGACAGATTAAATTTAAATTTCATGGCATGGTACATGGTTGTTTTGAGAAAGATACCCATAAGCTGGTATAGAGTAATCTAGAGAAGGATCCCATCTTCATGTCTTTTTAGGATTAGAAATGCAAATTAGGAGTATACCAAAATATGACTGAGTCAAGGTATCTACACTCAAAAGAAACCAATGAACAGACTAGAATGCTAACATTAATTTCCATGAGAAAGACATCAGATGGACTTTTTTTTCTTGCAAAGATGCATCCCAGACTCTAAAGACAGACCCTGACTCTTTTTCTGCTTAGTGTATAGCTTCCCTATAATCAAATCTATATGAAAGGAAAATTCATAATCAGAAAGTTTCACAGTGAACTCAGAGTCAACAACAAAGCAGTGTAGTTTGTTGCAAAATTAATTACATCATTATTACAGGCGTGAGAGAAAGTTGAGTTCCCTGGGATCTAGGTCCTCTGAGCCTGTCTTATCTAAACAGCTCTACTTTCTTCTGTGTCGAAGATTGAATTTATGCATAAAATTTTACTGGAAAAAAAGGATTTTTCTACAAAAATGCAACTCACTGACTTTCTTAGTTTGATGATAGTACCAACAGCCTCATCATATTCTGATATTCTGATGAATGTTTTGGATTCATCATACTCTTCCCACTGGGTTGTGTTGCATACAGGATGCAGCTGTTTGCTTCCGATTCTTCTCTCTGTGTAATTCTGTTGTTGAAACAATATTGGGATTGACTATAAAAAATAGAAGTTGATGTCTTTAATCAGATTACTATCAAGTCTCAACCTTGGAAAGAATCAGTCTATTCAAAATGATTTTATATCTCAACTATGACCCATTTATTTCATATTTTAACATTCAGATATTAATATTATCTGCTTATTACCAAATCTTCATTGTTCTCCCAGTTATTGTCCACAGACATTCATCTCACCTCCAGCCTATCTCTTAATATAACTTACATGTGAGCTGCACTGAAATCCTCATTCTTGCTCAATACAAAGACTTCACATATTGGGATCTTTGCATTTTGTTTTTCTTTTCTTGGTATGCATAAGGCCCCTCATACCTTTTAATACTCTATCTAGAATTTGAATGCTGAAGTCTTGCTGACTGAATGTGAAGCCCAGCTTGGCTACTTTCTAGTTGAATCGTTGTAGGTAATTTACTTAACCTGTCTTTGTCAGAGTTTTTCATCTGTAAAATGAGGACAATAATAATGCCAATAATGAGGATTGAATGAGATAATATATTTTTGGCATGTATTAAGTGCTTAATCAAATATATATCTTGGTATGATTACTTGTGCTTCAAGTTCCCCTTTAAATGTCACCCTCTGTGTGAAGCTTTTTCCAGGCACAGAAAAGGCTGTGTGTGTGTGTGGTTTTTTTTTTTAAGATTCTATTTATTTATTTGACAGAAAAAGAGATCACAAGTAGGCATAGAGGCAGGCAGAGAAAGAGGGGGAAGCAGGCTCCCTGCTGAGCAGAGAGCCCAATGTGGGGCTCGATCCCAGGACCCTGAGATCATGACCTGAGCTGAAGGCAGAGGCTTAAACCACTGAGCCACCCAGGCACCCAGAAAAGGTTGTGTTTTGATATCATCATGAATTAACAATTATATTACTATTGTGATGTAGAGGCAAATAAGAAGATGATGAGAAAGCTCAAGGCTACCCCTGAGAAGCACTGATGTAGAACTGAAGGAAAACAAAGTCAATTTGCAATGAATCATGATATTCTGAGACTTTTCTAAATACTAGTACTCTCCTGGGTTTCGTTCATGCCTGTAAGCAGCCTTTGCTATGGTGAAATCTAAAGACCATGGTAAAAATATGTTATTTTATTCAAGCTTTGTTTGAATAAGTTGGTTGAAGAAGGAAGTTGTTCTCTGAGGAAAAAATGCGTGTGATAGATCCATGGAAGAAAAAGAATATTGCATGACACAGGAATTCATACAAAATGAACTATAGGCACAACTTTTAGGATTTGAGAACATAAGTAATTTTAAGAAGGAAGATTTATTCAGCTAGACATTATGCAACCTAGCTGAAGCTGCCTCTCTACTGTGTCAGGACTTCTGAAGATCAGGCATCAGTTAAAACTTGGCATCTGTATTCAGATGTGCCTCCCAGGGTTTATATCTGAGGAGGGGGGGGGAAGGTGTTGAGGGGCTAAAAGAGAGTAATCTGACTTAGTTCATAACATTGCAAGTGTCCCTAATCCTCTGATCCTTTTCCAGTCTAGAGTCTGTCAGAGTTTGCAATGATAATAAAATATATATTAACTAAATATTCCCAGCCAGTATATGCAAACTTTAATTTTATAGGAAGCCTAAGGTAAATTGAAAAAGAAATATGTTATGAAGGGGTAATAGTTCTCTGAGCTACCTCTCATAAAATTGCAAAGAAGGTTGCTATATGTATATATACAATGGAATATTACTCAGCCATCAGAAAAGATGAATACTTACCATTTACATCAATGTGGATGGAAATGGTATTATGCTGAATGAAATAAGTCAATCAGAAAAAGACAATTATCATATGGTTTCACCCATATGTGGAATATAAGAAACAGTGTAGAGGATCATAGGGGAAGGAAGGGAAAAATGAATGGGAAGTCATCAGAGAAGGAGAAAAACCATGAGAACTCTTAACTATAGGAAACAAACTAAGGGTTGCTGGAGGGGAGGCGGGTGGGGAGATGGGGTAATTGGGTGATGGTCATTAAGAAGGGCACCTGATGTGATGAGCCCTCGGTGTTATATACAATTGATTAATTATTGAACACTATATCTGAAAGTAATGATGTACTATATGTTGATTAGTTGAATTAAAAAAAAATCAGTGGGGATGCCTGGGTGGCTCAGTTGGTTAAGCGGCTGCCTTCGGCTCAGGTCATGATCCCAGCGTCCTGGGATCGAGTCCCACATCGGGCTCCTTGCTCGGCAGGGAGCCTGCTTCTCCCTCTGCCTCTGCCTGCCACTCTGTCTGCCTGTGCTTGCTCTCTCGCTCGCTCTCTCTCTCTCTCTGACAAATAAATAAATATTTTTTTTTAAATAACATTTTAAAAAAATCAGTGATTTAGTGATGCAGTGTAGACTATACTCCAGAGGAATCAGCTCTCTGTGCTTTTACAACTAAGAAAACAGAGATTTTAAAGAAAATAGGACACTTATTCTTACAAACAAAACACACAAGTTGGCATGTAAACTTCACACTTATCTTCTAACTCCCAAACTGTATTTTTGCCCATATTTCCCTGTACCTGGAATTTCTTCTCTTTTCACTTTGTCAGCCGCAGATGAAATCTAAATGCCTCTATGAAGATTTCCTATTTACATAAATCTAAGATGGTTCTCTAATCTTTGGACTTCTGCTAATAGGCAGTATCCAATTAAAGTGGCAAAAGAAAATTACTAGCCCTTGAGAAATTATTTTCATTTTCACTTGAACTTTTAAAAAGAAATTCTTAGAATTAAACTTCATTCTCTATACTTCTACAGTTTTCTCATTTGAGTTTGTATCAACATTTTATGTTATTAAAATAGTATAGATTTTTCATTGAATATTTGGAAAATGAAAAAAGGTACAAAGATAATTTTAAAAGTATTTTTCTTAACCTCATAATAAAAATGAAGATAGATGCCTACAATCTACAAAAACATAAATAAGTTGAAAATGAAAGGATGGAAAAAGATGCTTCATGCAAATAGGAACTCAAAGAATGTAAGCATGGCTATTCTAGTATCAGTCAACACTAGACTCTAAGTAAAAAATTATTACAAAAGACAAAAAAAATGAAACCTATTAATGAAAAAGCCACTTCATCAAGAGAATATAACTATTATAAGCATATATGTACCAAACAACAAAGCCAGAGATGTATGAAGCAAACATTGACAGAATTAAAGGAAGAAATATACTAGAAATAGAAAATGTGGATAGATTTACAAAAAGTAAGGAGGTTAAAGCATTAATAAAAATATTCCCAACAATGAAAGTCCAGGACCAGACGATTTCACTGTTGAAATCTACCAATCATTTGAAGTAGAATTGATACCCCAATCCTTCTCAAACTCTTAAAAAAAATAGAAAGGGAGAAAACACATATTCACTCATTCCATGAAGTTAGCATTATCCTGATATGAAAGCCAAATAAAGACATCACCAATAAAGACAATTACAGACCATGCCCCTCTTGAATATAGAAGAAAAAATCAACAAAATACTAACAAACAAATATGACAGCATGTTAACAATATTACACACCATGACCAAGTAGGTTTTATCCCAGGAATGCAGGGTAACTCAGCATTAAAAAAATAATAATAATAACTTTTTGTAATACACTACTTGAATAGAAAGAAGGAAAAAAAAATCCATGATCATTTCAATTAACAAAGTGTACTTGAGAATATCTAACACTATTTCATGGCAAAACTCAGAAAATTAGGAAGTAAAAGAGAACATCCCAACATGAGAAACCCCTAGCTAACATTATATTCAATGGTGAAAGACTGGAAGATTTTTTTCTTAAGATCAGAACAACCAAAGATGCCAACTTTAGTTAGTGCTTTTCAACACTTCACTAAAAGTTTTAGCCAGAGCAATTAGGCAAGAAAAAGAATAAAAGTCAATCAAATTAGGAAGAAGTAAAACTATTTGTTTGCAGGTGACATATATTTTATATAGAAAATCCCTTAAAATCCTAGGGTATAATATCAACACACAATTACTAGCTGCGTTTCTATACACAAGTGATGAACAACCCAGGAAGGAAATTAAGAAAACATTTTCATTTGCAATAACATCAAAAAGTATAAAATGCCTAGAATTAAATTTATTCAAAGAAGTGAAAGATTTATACAGTGAAAACTACAAAATTGTAGACATCAAAGAAAACATAAATAATTGGGAAGAAATCCCATATTCATGAAATAGAAAGATTTAAATATTAAGATGCCAATACTACCCAACATGATAAGCAGAGTCATATTTCAACAGACTTTTTTTTATGAAAATATAAACACTGATTCTCAAATTCATATGTAGTTAAAAGAGACCCCAAATAACCAAAACGATCTTTTCAAAATGAACAAAATTTAGAATTTGCATTTCCAATTTTCAAAATGTACTACAAAGTTTCAGTAGTCAAAACAGTGTGGCATTGGCATAAGACTAGACATATCGACCAATGTTATAGAATCGAGAGTCCAGAATTAAACTGATACATCAGTGACCAATTAATACTCAATAAGGGGACTGACACTATTTTATAGGGAAAGACTAGTGCCTTCATCAAACAGTGTTGGGACAACTGGGTAGTTTTACATGCTAAAGAATGAAATACACATACCAAAATATATAAACTTATCTGTACCAATATACGTATATGTATATACACATATATAATTATATACATACACATACATTTATATACATATGATATATAGTATGTGTGTGTTTACATAACATATACAAAAATAACTTAAAGCGGATCAAACAATTAACAGATCAACAATTTCCATTTAAGAGCCAATACCATAAAACTCTTAGAAGAAAAATAGGGGCAAATCTTCATGACCTTGGATTTGGCAATGGATTTTTTAGATATGACACCAAAAGCATTCCTAATAAAAGAAAAAATGAATTTCATCAAAGTTAAAAATTTTGTGCATTAAAAGACATTACCAGTAAAATAGAAAGACAGCCAATAGGATAGAGGAAATTATTTGCAAATATTTATCTGATATGGTTTAATATCCAGACTATATAAAGACTTCTATAACTCAAAAAAAAAAAAAAAGACAAACATTTCAATTTTAAGATCAGGCAAAAGACAAATAGACAGGGGCACTTGGGTGGCTCAGTTGTTAAGCTTTTGCCTTTGGCTTAGGTCATGATTCCAGAGTCCTGGAATGGAGCCCAGTATCAGTGGGCTCCCTGATCAGCAGGAAGCCTGCTTCTCCCTCTCCCACTCCCACTCCCCTTGCTTGTATTCCCTCCCTGGCTGTCTCTCTCTCTGTCAAATGAACAAAATATTTGGGAAATAAAAAGACATAGACATTTCTCCAAAGAAGATATGCACATAGACAATAAACACTTGAAAAGATTCTCAACATCACTAATCATTAAGGAAATGTAATTCAAAATGGTAATGAGATACCACTTCACACCCATTATGATGGTGTTATGAGTTGAATTGTGTTGTCTTAAAATTCATGTTGAAGCCCTAAATCCTTGCACCTCAGAGTATGACTGCATTTAGACATAGGACCTTTAAAAAGGTAATTAAATTAAAATGAGACTATTAGGATAACTGCTAATCCAACCTGACTGGTGTCCTTATGAAAAGAGAAACTATGAACACATACAGAGTATCAAAAGACCAAAACAGTCAAAGGAAAACCAGTGAATCACTGAAGTCACAATTAGTAAAAATAAATTGTTCACACACCAGAAAGACAGTTTATAAACTAGGAACAGTCATACCAGAACACAGAATGAGGCTTAAGGGTATATTGTTATAAAGCAGCTTATGAAACGAAAGAGCAGTGACTGTTTATTCTTTACAATGATTGGTTATAATACTACAATTTTCATAGTCACCTCACATCAACCTTGGGGGGCAGTTCAAGTTTTGCTTATCATTTCCAGAGGCACAAGCAAGAAACGATTCAGGTCAAGATAACCTTGTAAAATAAGCTAAAATAAGCTTTATTTGTACGAAGAAATTGGTTTTGTCTGCGCGGGGAATTTTGAAGGTTGGTCTCCAATTGATTTTAACAATTACTTTCCAATTACCAACCATTATAGCATTAGTCTCCCTTACCGCTATTGATGTAGTCAGGCCAAAGAGTTACACATCTGCTGTTTCTATTAGTTGAGTCATTATGCCAGAGGGCCATATATTCACTGTTTTTAACGTTCATGGGATTTCATCCAGTTGCCTGATGCTGATGTATACCATTCAGCATGTGAATGGCTGCCCACAGGCATTTAAAACCATTGAGAGTATACAATGCATTAGAAAGGTCAACACAATAGCCAAAGTATTGAAAAATTCCCCAGGTTTTTCTCGGGGAGATTCCCAAGACCCAAGACTTAATCCATTAAATAAATCAAATGGATTATAACCAGATTTAGGTTTTACCATTGTAAGTCAGTTTACAGATTGTTTTAGTTACTTACATAGACTAAGCATGACCTACAGGCATACCTTGGAGATATTGCCAGTTCAGTTCCAGACCAGCACAATAAAGCAAATATTGCAATAAAGTGAGTCCAATGGATATTTTGGTTTCCCAGTGCATATAAAATAAAGTTATGTTTATAACTATGCTGTAGTCTATTAAATGTGCAATAGCATTTTGTTTAGAAAAACAATGTACGTACCTCAAAAATACCTTATTGTTAAAAAATGCTGACCATCATCTGAACTTTCAGTTGTAATCTTTTTGCTCGTGGAGGGTTTTGCCTTGATGTCAATGGCGGCTGACTGATGAGGAAGGTGTTACTGTGGCAGTTTCTTAAAATAATACAATACTGAAGTTTGTCACATTAATTGGCTCTTCCCGTCATGAGTGGTTCCTCTGTTGCACGTGATGCTGTTTGATAGCATTTTACGCACTGTAGAGCTTCTTTTAAAATTGAAGTCAGTCCTCTCAAACCCTCCTACTGCTTTATCAACATAGTTCGGGTAGTATTCTAAATCCGTTGTTGTCATTTCAACAGTCTTCAAAGCATCTTCACTAAGAGAGTCCATCTCAAGAAACCAATTTCTTTGTTCATCCATCGGAGCAACTTCTCATCTGTTAAAGGTCCTAGGAGGTTATAGTGATTCAGTCCCATCTGCAGGCTCCACTTCTAATTCTAGTTCTCTTGCTGTTTCCACCACATCTACAGGGACTTCCTCCACTGAATTCTTGACCCCTCCAAATCATCCATGAGAGTTGGAATCAACTTCTTCCAAACTCCTGCTGATGCTGATATTTTGACCTCTTTCCATGAATCCCAAATGCTCTTAATGGCATCCATAATGGTCAGTCCTTTCCAGAAGATTTTTAAATTATTTTGTCCATACCATCAGAGGAGGCACCATTTTTGGCAGCTGTAGCCTGATGAAATGTATTTTTTAAATACTAAGACTTGAAAGTTGAAATAACTCCTTGATCCAAGGGCTGCAAAATGAATGTTGTATTAGCGGGCATGAAAACAACATGAACCACATTGTACATCTCCATCAGAGCTCTTGGATGATGCACATTGTCAGTGAGCAGTAATATTTTGAAAGGATTCTTTTTTTCTCTAAGTAGTAAGACTCAACAGTGGGCCTAAAATATTCAATAAACCATTTCATAAACAGGTGTGCTGTCATCCAGGCCTTGTTCTTCTGTTTATGGAGCACAGGCAGAATAGACTTGGCGTAACTCTTAAGTGCCCTGTAATTTTTGGAGAGGTAAATGAGCTTTGGGTTCAGCTTAAAATCACAAGCTCCATTAGCCCCTAACAGAACAGGCTGTTCTTGGAAGCTTTGAAGCCAGGCATCGACTTCAAAGTCCTAGGTGGTGTCTTCTCTCTGTAGAGGACAGTCCTATACTGCGTGGGAAATAAATTGTTTGGTGTAGCTACCTTCATTATCATCATAGCAAGATATTCTGAGTAATTTGCTACAGATCCTACGTCAGTACTTCGTGCTTCACATTGCACTTCTGTGTTATGGAGATGACTTCATCCCTTAAACCTCACAAACTAACCTCTGTCAGCGTCACACTTTCCTTCTTCAGCTTCCTTCCCTCCCTCAGCCTTCACAGAATTGAAGAGAGTTAGGGACCTTCTCTGGATTAGGCTTTGGCTTAAGGGAATATTGTGGTTGGTTTGATCTTCGAATCAGACCACTAAAATTTCCTCCATATCAGCAATAAGGCTGTTTCACTTTCTTATCGTTCATGTGTTCACTGGAGTAGCACTTTTAATTTCCTTCAAGAACTTTTCCTTTGCATTCACAATTTGGCTGTTTGGTGCAGGAGGCATAGCTTTTAGTTTTTCTAGGCTTTTGATGTGCCTTCCTTCCTGAGCTGAATCATTTCTAGCTTTTGATTTGAAGTGAGAGATGTGTAGCTCTTCCTTTCACTTGAACACTGAGAGGCCATTGTAGGGTTATTAATTGGCCTACTTTCAATACTGTTTCGTCTCAGGGAATGGGGAGCTTGGGGAGAGGGAAAAAAATGGGGGAACTGCTGATCGGTGGAGTGATCAGAACACATATCATATTTGTCAGTGAAGTTTGCTCACAAATTGCCATAACAAAAATAATAAAAATGTACAGTTTGAAATATTGTGAGAATTACCAAAATGTGATACAGACACATGAAGTAAGCAAAAGCTGTTGGAAAAATGTCATCGATAGACTTGCTTGCCACAAACCTTCAATTTATTTAAAAAAAAATGCAATATTTATGAATCACATAAAACAAAGCACAACAAAAGGAAGTATGCTTGTATTAGCAATTGCATATCCTCGTGATGACTTAGGAGAGAATGAACTTGAGGATGTTCTATTTGAGGGGCTGGTGTGGCAGGTGGGATTTCACCTAAAGTGGGCCTCTAAAGGATGTGAGCAATCAGGTCATTTCATAATAGGCGTTTCTGTGAAAACAAACAAATAACATTACAGGTTAATCATTAGAACAAATTATGAATTCAGTTCCCTGAGTTTGAAGAGCAGCCAGTCGAGAAGATTTCTAAATGTCGGATTCTAAGCATCTTCAGATGCGGTGGGGACAGAGAGTGGCCGTCACACAGATTTTCCTGGTTAGCAGTGTGAATGTCTGGTGATCTTTCCGTGGGGCCACATAGCGACAGGCAGAGGCTGTCCACACAGGAGCTGTTGTGGTGACTGCTCTGAAGTTTACAGCCATTAGTTTGCATGGCTTTGGGAAGAGGGAAGTTTTAGTTTCACAGTGATTCTGAGTCAGAGGAGTGGGAGAAAATTGGAAATGTTAGTTTGGAGACTTCAGCCAACTACTGGAGGAGACTGGAAGAATTGAGGGTTCAGTTCACTTTGCAGGTAGAATATGAAACCTCAAAGACAGCCAAAGGCACTGAATCTGATATCCACAAAGTGTATTATTGAAGTATAATTCAGTAGTCATTTATATTCACATCAAAGACACCGTAGCAAGACCAATTTGTTTGCACGTTAAGTCTAGTTTTAGGAAACTTGGCCTGATTATTTATGTAAGCGCAGCAAGAATAGTGATTCATCTATAGGTTTCTTTTAAGACTGTTTTGTTGGGGGGGGCGCCTGGGTGGCTCAGTGGGTTAAGCCTCTGCCTTCAGCTCAGGTCATGGTCTCAGGGTCCTGGGATCGAGCTCTCTGCTTAGCAGATTGGGCTCTCTACTTAGCGGGGTGCCTGCTTCCCCCTCTCTCTCTGCCTGCTTCTCTGCCTGCTTATGATCTCTCTCTCTGTCAAATAAACAAATAAAATTTTTAAAAAAACTGCTTTGTTTAACCAACTGAGCCACCCAGGCAGCAGCTGCCTTTGGCTCAGGTCATGATTCCAGCGTCCTGGGATGGAGTCCCACATTGGGCTCCTTGCTCCGCAGGGAGCCTGCTTCTCCCTCTGCCTCTGCCTGCCACTCTGTCTGCCTGTGCTCGCTCTCTCTCTCTCTCTGACAAATAAATAAATAAAATCTTAAAAAAAAAATCAAATTGGTTTAAAAAAAAAAACAAAACTGCTTTGTTGGAGGGTTGCCTGGGTGGCTCAGTCAGTTAAGCATCCAACTCTTGATTTCATCTCAGTTCGTAATCTCAAGGTCTCGAGATCAAGCCCCGCATCTGCCCCACATTGGGTGTGGAGCCTGGTAAATATTCTCTCTCTCCTTCTGCCCTTTCTCCACCTCATGCTCTTTCTCTTTAGAACAAAATAAAACAAAAAAACACTGCTTTATTGGAACATATCATAAGTACTCTCAAATGGGAAAGGTTTTTAAAGATTATTTATTTGCGAGAGATATTTATTTGAGAAAAAGTGACAGAGAGAGCTGGGGCTGGGGGTAGAGGGAGACAGAGAAGAAGACACCATGCTAAAAGTGGAGCCTGGCATGGGGCTTGATCCTGAGACCCTGAGATCATGATCTGAGCCAAAATCAAGCGTCCAGTGCTTAACCAAGTGAGCCACCCAGGTACCCCTCAAATTGGACTTTTAAAAAAATCTGTTTAGGTTAAGAAACCAAGCCAAGACCTTGTCTAATTGTGTCCTCTTACAAGGAGAACTGATTCTTATTGCACTCATATAAATACATATGTTGTTAACCTTTGTTGTAAAAATATACTTTATTAAACTGCTGTAAGTTATAGATAGCTTAAAAGGGAGGAGAAAAGGATGTCCTTTATATCTGGGAAACAAACCATTAAGAGCAACAAACAATGTCTTGAACAAAGCCATAAAAATGGTAATCCTCTTCATTAGTTAGTCTCCTGAGCTTGATCTTTTGTTGGCAGTTTTATGAGTTTATCAGTTTTCCATCAAAACTCTGGATATGCTGACCTAGTTCAGTGTTACAATCTTAAAAGTTATCAGAAACCAAAAATTGTCTGTAAATAATAAAAGAGTTAAGAATTGGCAATGGTTAAAATGAGATGAGAGTTCATATAATGCAATTGACAAGGATATTCCGTTATTTCCATGATATATAATATTTTAAGACAGTGACTGGAATCATGGCTGATAACACTAAAGAAGGACATATCTGATTCCTAAGAACATCCAACTTCTGGAACATTTATATTAATAACATTTATATAAAATTTCCTAAACAAAATTTAGCATCACTTCTTATTTGACAATGCTTACCACAAAATTTAGCATGTACCAAAAGCTGTGTAGCTTTTAAAAATTTTGTGCTTTTAATAGAGAAGATTCAATTTTCTCAAGTAATTTAAGATTTGATGGAGACAAAACATAGAATTTTTGTTTCCTAGGCAGATTACATTAGAGGTAAAGAAAACACTTTGTTTTAATTTATTAAGAGCAGACCAATAATCTAAGAAAAATTTCTCCTTTTAACAGAGAGAAAACCAAAGTCTAATTTTGTACTACTGTACTTTTGATATTAAATTTTTTCTTTTTTTTTTAACTTAAATAAATCATTTTAACCTTAGTCACTTGACTACACATACCCTTCCTTTCACAAGATTCCTTTTCATAAACCTTCTACAACTTTCTATATCCATTACGGTTTTGCTGGTCATTTTTCTTTTTTATTCTAGAACATTTTACTTTAGGATGAAATTATCTTTCTTTTTCCTTCTTTGCCAAAAGTATATCTCCATTTCTCATCCCTTCTTTTACCAAAAACAAATCTTGCTTTTCATATGAACTCATTTTCTTTCATCTCTATGATTTTGGGTAGTTTTGTAAAACAAAATGAAAAACAAAAACTCTCTTCTTTTGCTGATAAAGATTTCAACTTTATTAGTTCAAATATTATTTTCTCAATTTCAAAAACTTAAAAAGTTGATCTGGGAGAGAAATGTACAAAGCAGTTGTTGCAGAATAATTACAATTTACTCTTAGAAGACATCATAACTTCCTACGTACTATATTAAATGAATATACTCCTTGTACATAATATAGTTAAAAGAAAATATCTACATTTGGAAATTGCAGTATGAGATTCACTTGTGTCTACAGGTTCACACTGACCTTGCTCTGCTAGACTGGGAATAATGGAACAGGCAGAGACATAATAGGATCCCCATATTAGTGCTGAAGAGGTTGCTCTATGTTAAGGATGCAGAATAAAGATTTTAAAGATGGAAAAAAAAAAACAAACAAATTTCTGAATGAATGGCAGTGCTATAAATATCAGGGAAGCCACCACCAGAACTCCCAGCCTTACCAAGTAATGTAAGAAGCTGGTTAAGTTCTTTTAAATAGTGTTGCCTGTTTGCAAATCTGAAAAGAGAAGACACCAGAGTGTGAGCCTATCAGAGTGCTAACAGGCCGGACTTGTGTGTATAGGACAGAAAATATGGTTCTTCTGGTATTGGACTTATTAGTGAGCTGTACAGACCCTTTTGTTTACCGTGGTTTAAGAACAGTGGCTTTCAAATAAGTTGGATCATTCCACAGCAAGAAACATATTATGTGTATAGTATAGCCCAGCATATACTTATGCATACAAAACTATATAAGTCATTAAAATAAAGCTTAAACTCATGTGTATTTCCTATTTTCAGTATATGCCATGCATGCACTCTATTTTGCACTTTATGAAATTATTTTATTGTATTTAAATATAGCTAATGAATGCATCTATGATAAATTCATTGATAATTCATCTATAAATTATAGATAAAAACTAAAGATATATATTACCTATATGTCATTTATTTTGTATATCTATATCTATGTATCTATATATGGTCACAGACCATTGGTAAGTTATGAATAACATTATTTAAATAGAAAATATATTATCTATATATAGATACATATAACTATCTAATCATTATATATCTATATATAGATAAGTATAGATAATATATATTGGTATTTACCAGGGGCTTAAATGAGGAGTAAAAATGGGGAGAAATCACTTCATGATTTTACTTTGGAGTAATGGGAATGTTCTAGAATTCTAGAATTAGTATTGGTGGTGGTCGCACAATATTGTGAATGTGTTAAGTGCCGCTGAATTGTCCACTTACAGTAAAGCTTAATGTGAATTTCATCTCAATAGATTGAAAAAAAATAAGTCAGGCTAAAGGGGTATTTTGAAAAATAAAATGGAATCTATCAAATGCCAAAAAGATCAATTTCCATATTTATGTGGATCAATCATTGAACCCTACTCAGTCCCATTGTTTTTGTCTATCCGTTCATGAATGTGACAATGTTGTACTTGCTGGGGCTCTATAGTCAGTCATAATTTGGATAGTGTGAGTCTTCTTTTTTTTTAGTTCAAAATTAGTTTAGTTAATTTCCATATAAATTTAGAATTAGCTTGTACATCTTTTCATTGAGATTGCATTAAAAGTGTAGATTAATTTTGGTACAATTGGCATCTTAACTATATTGAATCTAATTGTCCATGAACACGTTATGTTTTCTCATTTATTTAGATGTTTTACTTTCATCAGTATTTTGTAGTTTTCAGTAAACAGATTCTACAGATACGTTGTAAGTGTTATACTTAAATAAATCATTTTGTTGGACCAAATGAAAATTTTGAATGACTCAGCAATCATATAGAAGTTGCAGAAATATTTCCGAGAGCTCCTATGTACCTTTCAGCTTCATTCAGCAATAACATGTAACCACAATACAGTGACGGTGATCAAAACCTAGAAAGTGATGTAGTAGTACAATACCATTAAATAAACTATAGGCTTGACTTGGATTTAATCAGATTTTTCATGCATTGTGAGTGTGTGTGTGTGTGAGATTCTGTGAAATGTTATCACACATACCCATGTGTGTAACCACCATCACAGTCAGGATACAAATACCAGGGTGTGTATGGAGTCCAATTGTTGCAACACCATTTGTTAAAGAGAATATAGTTTCTCCATTGAATTGTTTTTTTGTTTTTTTTCTTTGCCAAAAATCATTCAGTAGTATTTGTGTAGGTTTCTGTACCATCTATTGAGTTCCACTGATCAATATGAATGTTCTTCTGTCAGTACCACACTATTTTAAAAGCAAACCTTTCGATCTTTATTTCTTTTTTTCTTTTTTTCTTTTTTATAGAGAGTGAGAGTTTAGGGTGGGGAAAGGCAGAGGGAGAGGGAGAGAAAGAATCTTAAGCAGGATCCACTTCCAGCACAGAACCCAATGCAGGGCTTGATTTCATGACCTTGAGGTCATGACCTGAGCCAAAAGCAAGAGTCAGAGGCTTAACCAACTGAGACACCCAGGAACCTCTGAGTACCATACTATCTTGATTACTGTGATTAGCAAATATTTTGTTGACATTTCTTACATATAAGTTCATGAGGGATATTAGTCTTTAGCTTTCTTTTCTTGCATTTTTTTAATTTGGTCTTGATATCAAGGTTATCCTGACCTCATGATAGGAAGAAAAGTGTCTCCTTCTCTTCTATTATATGAAAGATATTTTATAAAATTGGTGTTGTTTTTCCTTATATTTTTAAAAGGGTTTTCTCTGAAACCATAGGGTTGTGTAATTCTCTCCTCAGGAGGAATTGTGGGTACAATTTCAACTTATGTAACAGATTTGTTCAGGTGATCATTTGTTCGTATCTGAATTTTGATAGTTTATGCTATCAAATATTAATATCAATATCAAACATCAGTAGTTTATTTCAAGAATTTCATCCATTTCCTCTAAATTGTCTAATTTTCTTGAGTAATACTGTTTGTAGTGTTGGGTTATTATCCTCTCCCTGTATATGGGGCTGTACATGGATTGTCTCTTTCATTTCACTGTGGTAATAACATGTTTTATGGTTACTTGTTAGTCTGTCAAAAGGTTTACCAATTTCATTTATAAAGAAAAACTTTTGGTTTCATTGATATTCTCAATTGTTTTCCTGCCTTTAATTTCATTGATTTTGTTCTATTTTATCTTGTTATTGAGGTGTAGGTGACATACAATGTTATATTAGTTTCAGGTGCACAGCATAGTGGTCCAACATTTATATGCATTACAAAGTGATCAGCATGATAAATCTATCTACCATCTGTCACTAACAAAGTTGTTATGATATTACTAACTATATTCCCTGTGCTGCATGTTGCATTCCTGGTGTCTTACTGATTTTATAACTGGCACTTTGTAATTTTTAATCCCCTCTTCCTATTTTGCCTATCCCCTCATCCCCCATACTTCTAGCAGCCAGCCAGGTGGTTGTTCTCTATATGTATGAGTCTGTTTCTGTTTTGTTTTGCTTTGTTTGCTCTTTTTTTTTTCAATATCACATGTAAATGAAGTCATATAGCCTTCTTGATCTGACTTCTTGCTTTTCTTGGCCTGACATTTCACTTAGCATAATACCCTCTGGGTTCATCCACATTGTCACAAATGGCAAGGTTTCCTTCTTTTGTATGGCACAGTAACATTCCTTAGTGTGTATGTGTACATATGTATATATACACCACATCGTCTTTATCCATTCATCCATCCATCAATGGGCACATAGGCTGCTTCATATCTTGGCTATTATAAATAATGCTGAAATGAATATAGGGCTATACACATCTTTTCAAATTAGTGTTTTCATTTTCTTTAGATAAGTACTGAGAAGTAGGATTGCTGGATTGGTATAGTAGTTCAATCTTAATTTTTTTTATAAAGTTCAACCCTTTTCCTTAGTGCCTACAGCATTTTCCCCCCAACAGTACACAAACATTCCATTTTCTCCACATTCTCACCAATAATTTTATTATGATTATTATTATTATTAATAATAGCCCTACTAATAGGCATGAGGTGACATCTCATTGTGGTTTTGATTTGCATTTCTTTTGTTAGCACACATTTCCTTTAGTGTGTTTATTGGACATCTCTACGTCTTCTTTGGAGAAATGTCTATTTAGGTCCTCTGCTCATATTTTAATTGGACTTTTTTTTCATAATGAATTGTGTGACTTCTTTGTATATTTTCATATTAACCCCTTATCAGTTATATCATTTGTAAAGATCTTCTAGTATTCAGTAGGTTGTCTTTTTGTTTTATTGATGGTTCCCTTCACTGTAAAGATTTTTAGTTTGATTTAGTCCCATTAGTTATTTTTGCTTTTGTTGCCCTTGTTGGAGGAGACATGTCCATAAATACATGTCTAAAGTTAATGCCCAAGAGATTACTATGTTTTAGTTATTGTGTTGCGGGGGGGAAGGGTTAATGAGAATCTTTTAGTGAGAATCTTTTTTTTTTTTTTAAAGACTTTATTTATTTATTTGTCAGAGAGGGATTGAGAGAGAGAGAGAGAGAGAGAGAGAGAGTGAGCACAGGCAGACAGAGTGGCAGGCAGAGGCAGAGGGAGAAGCAGGCTTCCTGCCGAGCAAGGAGCCTGATGTGGGACTCGATCCCAGGACACTGGGATCATGACCTGAGCCGAAGGCAGCCGCTTAACCAACTGAGCCACCCAGGCATCCCGAGTTAGTGAGAATCTTAAGCAGTCTCCATGCCAAGCATGGAGCCCAATGCGAGGGTCCCACTTCACAATCTTGAGTTCATGACATGAGACAAAACCAAGAGTCAGACTCATAACCAACTGAGCCACCCCTGTGTCCCCTGTCTATGTTTTCTTTTAAGAATTTTATGTTTTCAGGTCTCACATTTAGGTCTTCAATCCATTTTAAGTTTATTTTTGTGTGTAGTGTAATAAGGTGGCCTGTTTTCATTCTTTTGCATGTACTTGTCCAGTTTTCCTAGCACCATATATTGAAGATATTATCTTTACCTCATTGTATATTTTTACCTCCTTTGACAAATATTAATTGACAATATGTACAGGTTTATGTCTAGAGTCTCTACCCTGTTCCACTAATATATGTGTTTGTTTTTTGTGCAAGTATCTTACTGTGTTTTTTTTTTTAATTTATTATCTGACAGAGAAAGAGACAGAGAGAGAAGTGAGCACAAGCAGGGGGGAGTGGGAGAGAGAGTGGGAGAGTGCTAAGTAGGCAGCCTGGTGTGGGGCTTGATCTCAGGGCCCTGGGATCATGACCTGAGCCAGAGGCAGATGCTTTACCGATTGAGCCACCCAGGTACCCCATCTTACTGCTATTACTTTAACTTTGTAGTACAGATTGGAATCAAGAAGCATAATACACCTAGCTTTCTTCTTTCTCATGACTGCTTTGGTTATTCTGGGTTTTTGTGGTTCCATACAAATTTGAGAATTTCTTTTGTTCTAGTTCTGTGAAAAATACTATTGACATTTTGTTTGAGATTGTATTGAATCTGTAGATTGCTTTATGTAATATGGGCATTTTAACATTAATTCTTCCTATCCATGAGCATTAAAAATCTTTCCATTTATTTATCTTCAGTTTCTTTCATCGATGTCTTGTAGTTTTCAGAGTATAGTTGTTTAATTTCCCTTGTTAAATTTATTCCTGAGTATTTTACTCTTTCTGATGCAGTTGTAAATGAGAATATCTTCTTAACTCCCCCCCAATTTCATTGTTAGTGCATAATAGTGCAACAGATTTAGGTATATTAATTTTGTATCCTACCACTTTCATTTATTAGTTCTAATAGTTTTTTGGCACAGTCTTTGAGATTATCTTACATAGTATAATGTCATCTAAAATAGTAACAGTTTAAATTTTTCTTTTCCTATTTGGATGCATTTTATTTTGTTTTCTTATCTAATTGCTGTGGCTAGGACTTCCACTACTATGTTGAATAAAAGTGGTGAGAGTGGCCATCCTTGTTTTCTTCCTGATCTTAGAGGAAAACCTTTTAGCATTTCACCATTGAGTATGATGATAGCTATGAGTTTGTCATATATGGCCTTTCATATATTGAGGTATGTTCCCTCTCTATCCACCTTGTTGAAATTTTTATCATAAATGTATATTACATTTTTGATATATTTTTCCACATCTATTGAGAGGATCATTTGATTCTTTTCCTTATTTTTTGTTAATGTGATGTATTATGTTAATTGATTTGTAGGTAATGAACCATTCTTTCATCTGTGGTATACATTCATCTTGATCTGGTTGTGTAATTTCTCTAATGTATTATTGAATTTGGTTTGCTAGTTTTTGTTGAGGATTTTTGTATCTGTTGCATCTGTGTTCTTCAGGGATGTTGGCCTGTAATCAATCTTTCTTTCTTTCTTTCTTTCTTTCTTTCTTTCTTTCTTTCTTTCTTTTTCTTTCTTTCTTCTTTTTTTTTTTATGTGTCTTTTTCTGGTTTTGGCATCAGGGTGAGTCTGCTCTCATAAAATGTGTTTGGAAGTGTTCCTTTTGCTTTCTTTCTCTTTCTTTCTTTCTTCTCTCTATTTCAATAATTGAGAAGGCTAGGCATCAATTTTTTAAATGTTTGGTAGAATTCACCTGTGAAGCCATCTAGTTATGGATTTTTGTTGGTTAAAAATGTTTTAATTATTGATTAAATCTTATATCTAAATACTTGGCGGTCTTAGAAGATTATATATTTCTAGGAATTATCCATTTCTTCTAGGTTTACCCACATGTTGGCATAAAATTATTTATAGTAGTGTCTCATGATCCTTTGTACGTCTGTGGTATCAATTGTAACTTCTCTCTCATTTCTAATTTTATTTGGGCCCTCTTTTTTTTTTTTTTTCTTGATGAGTCTGGCTAATGCTTTATCAATTTTGCTTATCTATTCAAAGAACCAACAAAAAAACTTTATTGTTTTTTATTGTTTTATTCATCTGTATTTCATTTATTTCCGCTCTGATCTTTATTATTTCCTTCCTTCTATTAACTTTGGGCTTTGTTTTTTCCTCTAGTTCTTATAGTTGGAGGTTGAAACAGTTTATATGAAATTTTACTTATTTCTTGATATAGAGCTGTGTCACTATAAACTTCTTTCTTGAATGTGCTTTTGCTGCATCCCATAAATTCGGACTATTATGTTTCCATTTTCATTTGTCTCGAGTATTTTTTTTTTCCTCTTTGATGTCTTAATCAACCCACTGGTTGTTTAGAAATATGTTGCTTAGCTTTTACATGTCTGTGGGGTTTTTCCCAGTTTTCTTCTTGTAATTGATTTCAGTTTTAATGTTGTAATTGGAAAGATACTTGACTGACTTCGATGTACCTAAACATATTGAAACGTTCTTTGTGGTCTAACATGTGAACTATCTCTGAGAATGTTCTGTATGTGCTTGAAAAGAATATATATTCTGCTGTTTTAGGATGAGGTGCTCCATATATCTCTATTAAGCGCATCTTGTCTAGTGTGTTGTTTAAAGCCAATGTTTCCTTATTGCTTTTTTGTCTCAGGGATCTATTCATTGATATAAGTGGCATGCTAAAATTCCCAACTATTATTATATTTTTGTCAATTTCTTCCTTTATGCCTGTTAATTTTCTTTATGTATTTAGTTGCCCTTATGTTTGTTTTATAGATATTTATAATTGTTACATCCTCTTGTTGGATTGTTCCCTTTATCATTATGTAATGCTAACTTTGTCTGTTTTACAGTCTTTGTTTTAAATAAAAGTCCCATTTTGTCTGGAGTACCTGGGTGGCTCAGTCAGTTGACTATCTGACTGTTGATTTCAGCTCAGGTCATGAGCTCAGAGTCTTAAGATCAAGCCTTGCATCAGGCTCCACAATTCTCTCTCCCCCTTTCCCTCTGTACTTCCCCTTTCTCTCTCTCTCTCTCTCTCTAAATGCTTTATCTAAATAAGAATAAACAAAATGAAGTCCATTTGTCTGATGTAAGTATTTTTACCCCAGCTTTCTTTCCATATTCATTTGCATAAAATATCTTTGTCCATCTTTTCATTTTTAGTCAATGTGTGTCTTTAGATCTGAAGTAAGTCTCTTGTAGGAAGTATATGTATAGGATATATGTATATGTATATATAGTATATGCATATGTGTATACACGTGTGTGTGCGTGTGCGTGTGTGGTTTTTTTGTTTTGTTTTGTTTTTGCCTTTGTCCATTTGTTTTTGCTTTTGCTTTTATCCATTTAGTCACCCTATATCTTTTGGTTGGAGTATACAGTCTGTTTATATTTAAAATAATTATTGATAAGTATGTACTTACTGCTATTTGTTGATTGTTTTTATAGTATCCTTCTGTTCTTTTCTTTTTCTCTTGCTCTCTTCCCTTGTAACTGGGTGACTTTAGTTTTATATTTGTATTTTTTATCTTTATTTTTTGTGTATCTTTTAGAGGTATTTGGTTTGTGGCTACCATGAGGTTCTTATACAACATCTTACATATATAACAATTTATTTTAAGTTATTTTAAGTTAATGGTCAAGTTCAAGTGCTTTGTTAAAGCATTGCATTTTTATTCTTCCCTTCCCATGTTTTTGATGTCATATTTTACAACTTATACTTTTTTAATTCCTTTATTAATTATTTTAGTTCTATAAGATTTTATCACTTTTGTCTTTTAAACTTTATACCAGCTTTGTAGATGCCTGACCCACTACCTTTAGTATATGTTGCCCTTACTAGTGAAGTTTTTTCTTTCATGTATATTTTATTTGTTTTTAGTTATGGACTTTACTATTCCATTAAAAAAAATCCCTTTAATATTAATTGCAAGGATGGTTTGGTGTTGAACTCCTGTAGCTTTTACTTGTCTGGGAAATTCCTTCTCTCTCCTTCAGTTCTTAGTGACAACTTTGCTAGATAAAGATTCTTGGGCAGAGAATCTGGTAGAGATTCTGTTTTTTTAAGTACTTTGAAAATATGCTACTCTCTCCTGACCTGTAAAGTTTCTGCTGAAAAATCAGCTGTTAGTCTTATGAAGGTGCTCTTTTACATAACTAGTTGATTTTTACTTTTGCTGCTTTTAAGATTCTCTCTTTAACTGTTGACACTCTGATTATGATGTGTCTTGGTGAGGGTCTCTGGGTTCATCTTGTTTTGAATTCTTTGTACTTCCTTGACTTGGAAGTCTGTTTCCTTCATTAGGTTAGGGTAATTTTAAGCCTTTATTTTTTCCAATATTTTTTCTCTCCCTTTGTTTCTGTATTCCTCTGGGACCTCTATAATGTGAATGTTATTATGCTTAATGTTGTCCCAGAGATCCCTAAAGCTGTTCTCATTTATTTTTTTTTTCTTTTTGCTGTTCTGAATGGAAGATTTTCATACTGTGTCTTCCAGATCTCTGATCCATTCTTTTGCATTACCTATCTGCTATTGATTTCCTATGTATTTTTCACTTAAGTCATTAAATTACTCAGCTCAGTTTTATTCTTTTTAATATTTTCTATCTCTTTGTTGAAGTTTTCACCGTGTCCATTTATTATTCTTCTGAGTGCTGCCTCTGCACTGGCATGTGGAGCAAGTTCCCCTTAAGAGTAGACTCTTGGGTTTCCTACTGCCCTCTGGCTCCTCTGTATATTAGCTCCATTGTTTTTCAAACCAAATATTATGGGTGCTCATCTTCCTGTTGTAGGACCCTGAGGCTATGGAGACTGTTGCAGGATGTGGACCCCTTGTTCTTCAGGGAGGTCTTTATGATTGTGATATCCTTTCTGATTGTGGGTTGCCATACCAGAGTTGTAGCTCCTGACTAAAGTGCATCTCCATTCCTTCCACTTATCTCCATGTACCTTAAAAAAGTAAAATTAAAAAATATATATATACATATATACATATGTATATATAATATGTATTTAAATATATATGTGTACATATATGTGTGTGTATATATAAAATATGTATTTAAATACAAATGTGTACATGTGTGTATGTGTGATATCCTTTCTGATTGTGGGTTGCCATACCAGAGTTGTAGCTCCTGACTAAAGTGCATCTCCATCCCTTCCACTTATCTCCATGTAGCTTAAAAAAATAAAATAAAATATATGTATACATATACACATACATATATGTATATATATAATATGCATTTAATATACATATATATAATATGTATTTAAATATCTATGTGTACATATATATGTGTGTGTATATATAATATGTATTTAAATATATATGTGTGTGTGTGTATAACAACTATCTCTGAGAACAAACTGAAGAAGAGTAGAACAGATCACATGCAACTAAGGTTAGTTGTTCTGTATATAGTTGTAGATATCGGTGTGTCTATAGGAGGGAGGTGAGCTCAGGATCATCCTACTTTGCCATCTGATCTCACCCCTATTTTCTTTACTATTTCCTTTCTTCTGCTTGATTTGAGTTTGCTCCCTTTTTTTTTTTTTTTCTAGTTTTGTAAAGTAGAAGCTTGGATTATTTACTTGAGAATTTTCTTTTTTTCTAATAGAAATAGTCAACGTGGTAAGTTTCTCCTTGTCAGTGCTTTAGCAACATCTTACAAGTTTATTTTGTATTTCTTTCATTTTTATTCAGTTCAAAATATGTTTACACTTTTCTGGAGACTCTTAGATTTTATCTTTGATCTGCTGCACATTTAGAAGTGTGTTTCTTGAGATTCTTCAACTTTTAACTTGCCTATGTTACTATACTTAAAGTTTATGTAAATATAAATAAATAAATAAATAAAGTAAAGATATAGTAAAGAATATATAAAGAATATAATATATAAAGATATAAAGAATAAATATAATTTATATTTATAAAATAAATAAAATAAAGATATGTAAATATCACATAGTTGTGTCTATTTTAAAATATAAATCTGAAGGTCTACTTATTTTAATTGCTTCAGTTAGACTATTTGCATTAATGTACTTATAGCTAGTGGTTGGATTTAGTTCTATCATTTAATCATCAGTTTTCTCTTTGCCTTGTTTTTCTTCTTCTGTTTTTCTTCATTTATATATTTTTATTTGAACATGTTGTATTCCATTTTAGTTACCTATTAGTTTTGGATTCTATCTACCTATCAATCTATCTCTCTATCAATCATCCATCCATCTATCTATTTATCTACCTATCTCTATCCATACATGCATCCATCACCCATCCATCTGTACTTGTTCTAGGAATACCTAATATTCCACAATCTACTCGGAGTTACTGTTTTACCACTTCAAATAAAATGTGGAAACCTTATGATATAGGTCCATTCACTATTCTCCCTTTATGTTGTAGTTGTCACATTATTATTCCTGCTTTGTGTTGAAATATCTGTCAGACAATGTTATAGTTTTACTTTTGACAATCTTATCTATTTTAAAAAGCATACAGGAAAGAAGTAATCTATTATATTTGCTCTGGTGTTTACTATTTCTGATTTTTCCCTTTATTCCTGAAGTTTAGTTTCTGTCTCTTATTTTCCTTATGTATAAAGAACTTCTTTTTGCATTTCTTTTAAAACAAGTTTTTGTTTTTATCTTAAAACACCTTTATTTTACCCTTATTCATGAAGGCTATCTTTACTGGATCTAGTATCCAGGATTGGCAGTTCTTTTCTATCAGAACTGTGTTCTGCGCTCCAGGATTTCTGGTGAGAAATCTGCATCGTTTGAATTATTGTTTCTTTATGTATTATGTTATTTATCTCTGGGTTTTTACAATATATATATTTTTCTTATCTTTAGTTTTCATCAATGTGGTTATATTATGTCTGGATTTCTTTCCTTTCTTTTTTTCTTTCTTCTAGTCTTCTTTCCTTTCTTATTATTGTTTATTCTTTTATTGTATTCCTATTTTTTAAATTTCTTATAAACCCTTAATTAGGGTTTTAACGAGCTCCTTGAATTTGTAAATTCACGTTTCACCAAATTTGAAAAGTTTTCAGTTATTCTGTCTTCAACTTTAAAAAAGGATTTCTTCCCATTCTTTTTCTGGGACTGCAATAATATGGATGCCAGGCCTTTTCCTATTATATGAGGGTAGGTGTCCGAGTCTCAGTTAAATTAGTTTAAGATCCTTTATCTCTGTTGTTTAGATATACTGATTTCTATTGATCTATTTTCCAGATTTATTAACTTAAAGGTTGCAAGTTTCCCTGTCATTTTCATTCTTCTATTGAGTATACCTAATGATTTTTTTAAAATCACAGATATCCTATTTTTTTAATTCTAAAATTTCCATTTTGTTTCTTTTTTTTTTTTAAGATTTTATTTATTTATTTGTCAGAGAGAGAGAGAGAGCGCAAGAGAGTGAGCACAAGCAGACAGAGTGGCAGGCAGAGGCAGAGGGAGAAGCAGGCTCCCCGCCGAGCAAGGAGTCTGATGTGGGACTCAATGCCAGGATGCTGGGATCATGACCTGAGCTGAAGGCAGCTGCTTAACCAACTGTGCCACCCAGGCGTCCCTCCATTTTGTTTCTTTCATAGTTTCTGTCTTGGGGAAGATAAAACCTACTTTTTTATCCATTTAAATGTTCTCCTTCACTTCATAGAATATAGTTGTAAAAACTGATTTAAAGACTTTGAGAGTTTCAACACTGGGGCATCTATTGATTTTATTTTTTGCTTGAGAATTAGTCACATTTTCTTTTTTAAAATTTTTTTATTTTTGTTTATGCTTTTGTTTTGTATGCCAAGAAATATTAACTTTTATCCTTGACATTGTGAGTATTATGTCATATAATCTCTCGGTCTGGTTACAATCCACTGGAACAGCCGTTGGCAGATATTTTTGTACAAGACCCATTTGTAATTATTTCAGGTTGTGGACCATGGAGTCCCTGTCACCTCTCAGATCTGCTGCTGTAGAACAAAAGCAGCCAGAGATGATAAATAAATGAATGGGCATGGTTGTGTTTCACAAAAATATTATTTATGAAAAAATTTGGTAGGTCGGAGTTGGCTTGAAGACTGTTGTTTCCTAGGCCCTACTATCAAGAATTTTGGGTTTTGTTGTAGTTGTTTGTTAGCAGATATTCCATTCAGGTGGTCTTACCTGCTGTCTGTCTCACCTCTGGGACCAGCAGTTTAGATCTCAGTTCAGTTCTCAAAGCTATTGCAATGCTGGCTGAAACTTACGTAGCTTCATACACTGAATTAGGAGACAGCTTTATCTGCTCAAAAATTCTCCTCTACAGTTCAGACACTAGGACTTTTTTTTTTTCCATTTCTTCAGCCAGAAAGACAAGGTTTCTATTGAAGTTTTACTCAACCACAATACCATCACTGTCTCCATAATTAGGGTTCAACCTTTGAACAAAACTGGAAGAGAAAAACTAAGAAGCAAACTAAACTCAAACAGAAACCTTATCTTTGCTGTTGTTACAGTTTGACTTGACTTCACAATTGACTTTTTTTTTTTTTTTAACTACAGAGTTTGCCTGGAATTGTTTTTGTGTTTTCCCAAGAGTTTCATTATAATGAGTGTGAAGGGTAAACTGTAGTGGGCTTAAACCAGTAAAGATTAACAAAATTCAGTCAATTCACTTTCCATGTACAGATCCATTTTTCCAATCACATTTTAAGCATCTTGTAAACCTGGGCCTCCTTTTCTTCTTCATCACATCTATGTCACCCCCAAGGAGAAGGACTTGAAGTATTAGACCTTCCCAAACACTGGTTAATTGAGAAATGGACTCCCATTAATCTTGGAGGTGTTAGGAATAAACTTAAAAATGGCCTTTCCAATCTACCAGTTTTACAAGTCAGCCTCAGAAAGAGAAAATGACTCACCCAAATTGGCATAGCTATTGAAAAATGGCAGAACTAAAACTAGAAGATCCTTCTGAGTTAGTTTTCTGTAGGCCATACTATCTCTCTCTCATTGTCATTATCTCGTCAAGTGACAGACAACAGAATGGTTGATGAATTTGCCTATGACAGAAAAACAACTAAATGGAAAAGAAAATTGACAAAAAAAATGAAAATATTTCGCTTAGAAAAATAATTAATGAGGGTTGCTAGGTCTTTGGGGCCTCTTCAGTATTAGAAAAGGATCTTGGTTTCTGACCATACCATATTCCACTCACCAGCTTTTTTTGTTTTTGCTTTCAAGATTATGTAAAACTTATGAAAAGTATTTGACTAATTTAAAAGATGTAAAATAAGTTAGTGGTGGGGCATCTGGGTTGCTCAGTCAGTTAAGTGTCCAACTATGGCTCAGGTTATGGTCTCTGGGCCTGGGATGGAGCCTTGCATCTGGCTCCCTGCTCAGCTGGGAGTCTGCTTATCCTCCTTCCTCTGCCCCTTCCCCCAGGGGTTCATGCTCTCTGTCTCTCTCAAATAAATAATTTAAAACCTTTAAAGATGATAAGATAGGTCAGATAAGATAACATAAGATAAGATAAGATGGTGTTAAGAATCCCAGGAATAGAGAGGCTCCTGGATGGCTCAGTGGGTTAGGGCCTCTGCCTTCCGCTCAGGTCATGGTTCCAGGGTCCTGGGATAGAGCCCCACATTGGACTCTCTGCTCAGCGGGAAACCTGCTTCCTCCTCTCTCCCTCTGCCTGCCTCTCTCCCTACTTGTGATCTCTGTCTGTCAAATAAATAAATAAAATCTTAAAATTAAAAAAAAAAAAGAATCCCAGGAATAGAGAATGTACCAGGTCATAATTAGAAGGAAGTGGAAGGGTAATACCAGCTTAGGGGATGAAGAAATGCAACAGATAGTACATGTGTAGAGTTAAGATGGGTGCACGAGGGACGCCTGGGTGGCTCAGTTGGTTAAGCGGCTGCCTTCGGCTCAGGTCATGATCCCAGCGTCCTGGGATCGAGTCCCACATTGGGCTCCTTGCTCGGCAGGGAGCCTGCTTCTCCCTCTGCCTCTACCTGCCACTCTGCCTGTGTTCGCTCGCTCTCTCTCCCTCTCTCTGACAAATAAATTAAAAAAAAAAAAAAAGATGGGTGCATGAAATCATCTCAGTATTTGTAGTGGAGACTGTGAGAGTGTCTGAATGTGCCAGGGGAGGGTACAGTTTAGGGAGCAGGGGCATAAATGTGCTTTCAGCTTTTCTGTTTCTTTATCTCAAACTCACCTAGCTTGAAGGTGACTTTGTTCTTATCAAATGGGAGAATGATTGAGAAGTAACCATTCAGGGTGGTAATACTAAAGACTTCAGGTTTAGAAATCTGAAACACATATCCTATCAGGATGTTTCTGTTATTGAGGGCCATCTCTACAGCTGGGACACCTAGTTACATCAGCTAAAATGATGAGTATCATGGACAGTGTGTTACCGCGGTCTAGGATGCTGGACTACTGTATTTATTTGTATGTGTGATATGGAGTTGTTTTAGTGTTACCTGTATGTGGTGGCAGGGTAGGGGAAGTTCAGTAAAGTTTCCATGAAAAATAACCTGTAGAAATTTAAAATGTGGGACAAATAAAGGAAAGTATTGCTTCACACGATGGGCGAGATAATCATATAACTAATTCACTAAAAATAATAATATATAACACTTTTTTAAAAAATTGTACATGTCCAGTACTTTTCTCAGCACTTTTTTAAAAAAGATTATTTATTTATTTATTTGTCAGAGAGAGAGAGAGAGAAAGAGAGCGAGCACAGGCAGACAGAGTGGCAGGCAGAGGCAGAGGGAGAAGCAGGATCCCTGGGGAGCAAGGAGCCCGATGTGGGACTCGATCCCAGGACGCTGGGATCATGACCTGAGCCAAAGGCAGCTGCTTAACCAACTGAGCCACCCAGGCATCTCCTCAGCACTTTTATATACATTTCCTTATTCCTCATATCTAAAATATAAATGCTATTATTACCTCATTTTCAAAATAAGAAACTAAGACACAGAGATGTTAATAATTAATCTAAGACATATTAATCTACTATTGTTACTCTAGTGGTTCTCAATATTGGCTAGAGTTAGGATCACATTAGGAGCTTTTAAAAATATTCATACCCAAGCCACAATTGAATTAGAATTTTGTGCATATGACCCAAGCATGTATATATGTATATTTTTCTTATAGTTCCTCCAGGCAATTTCAATGTCTAGCCAAGATTGAGAAATATTACTTTCATTTTAACTGTTTCCCACTGTGTATGCTACACATTGAAAAGATGTGTGATTACCCAGTTTTCTATCCTTTTCCTCCTCTATCCAGAGACTATCCTTTTCCATTGAGTATTCTTGGCTTCCTTATCAAATATTAGTTGACTGTGTATGTGGGAGTTTATTTCTGGGCTCTCAGTTGTGTTCCTTGGATGCGTATATCTATTTTAATGCCCATGCCATATATTTTGATAACTATAGGTTTGTATTATAGTTCGAAATTGGGAAGTATTAATGCTTCTGGTTTAATTCTGTTTCCTTGGGATAGCTTTGTCTCTTTGGGGTCTTTTGTGGTTCCATACAAATTTTAGAATTGTTTTTCTATTTCTGTGAAAAAGGCCATTGGAATTTTGATAGGGATTGCCAGGAATCTATAGATAGGTTTGGGACATTAAACAATGTCTCTCCCAAACAGAGACTATCTTTCCATTTGTCTGTGTCTTCTTCAATTCCTTTCACCAAAGACTTCTAGTTTTCATTGTATAGATCTTTTACTTCCTTGGTTAAATTTATTCCTAAGTATTTTATTGTTTTTGATGTTATTGTGAATGACATTGTTTTTTGTATTCCTGTCTTAGATATTTCACTGTTAGTGTACAGAAACACAACTGACATCTGTATGTAAATTTTTTATAAAGATTTTTATTTATTTGAGAGAGAGAGAAAGAGAAAGCGCACAAATGGGGAGAGGGACAGAGGGACAAGCAGACTTCCCACTGAGTGAGGAGCCTGTTGTGGGGCTCCATCCCAGGATCCTGGGATAATGTCCTGAACCAAAGCCACATGCTTAGACCACTGAGCCACACAGGCCCCCCTATGTGTTGATTTTTTACTGAAAATTTACTGAATTTTTTCCAGATTTTGTTTATTTATTTGACAGAAAAAAAGAGATCACAAAGAGGGAGAGTAGCAGAGGGAGAGGGAGAAGCAGGCTCCCAGCTAAGCAGGGGGACCAATGTGGGGCTTGATCCCAGGACCCTGGGATCATGACCTGAGCTGAAGGCAGATACTTAACCAACTGAGACACCCAGGTTCCCCTTACTGAATTTGTTGATTAGTTCCAACAGTTTTTTGGTTGAGCTTTAGGATTTTTATACAAGATAATATCATCAAAAAGAAGAAATTAGATTCCTATCTTACACAACTTACAAAAGTTAATTCAAGATGGATTAAAGACTTTAAAGTAAGACATGAAATTATAAACCCCCTAGAAGAATATATAGGGAAAAAGACATTGTCATTGGTCTTAGGAATGATGTTTTGGATATGATACCAAAAGCACAAGCAGCAAAGTAAAACTCAGCAAGTAGGACTCCATCAAACTATAAAGCTTCTGCACAGTACAAGAGAGAAAGCCAAGAACATGAAAAGGCAGCCTACAGATTGAGAGAAAATATTTGTGAGCCACACATCTGATAAAGGATTAATAGCCAAACACATAAAATAACTCATATGATTCAATAACAAAAATAAATTAAAAATGGGCAGAGAAGCTGAATAAATATTTTTTCAAAGAAGACCTCCAAATGGCCAACAGATACATGAAAAAATGCTCCACATCAGTAATTATCAGGGAATTGCAAATCAAAACCACAAGGAGATGGCACCTCACACTTGTTAGAATGACTGTCATCAAGAAGACAAGTGATAACAAGTGTTGGTGAGGATGAGGAGAAGAGGGAACCCTTGTGCACTGTTGGTGGGAATGCAAATCAGTTCTGTTACAGTGGAAAACAGTTAAAATGTTAAAACTTTTAAATTAAATTTTAAAGTAAAATTTAAAAGAAAACTACCATTTAATCCAGCAATCCTGCTTTTAGGTATGTATCCAAAAGAAATAAAAATAGGATATAAAAAGATATCTGCATTCCCATGTTCATTGCAGCATTATTCATCATTATCAAGATATGGAAACAACCTAAGTGCCTGTCTGTGAATGAATGGATAAAAAGATGTGAGATACATGTACATAAGCATGAATGTGAATGGGTGTACACACACACACACACACACACACACACACGCACGCTGGAATATTATTCGGTCATGAAAAAAGAAATCTTGCCATTTGCAACAACATGGATGAAACTTAAGGGCATTATGCCAAGTGAGATAATTCAGATAGAAAGACAAATACCTTATAGCATAACTTCTATGTGGAATCTAAATTAAGCCAAACTTTCAGGAGCAGAGAGTAAAATGGAGGTTACCAGAGGTTGGGGGTGGAGGAAATAGGGAGATGTTGGTCAAAGGGTACTAAATTGGAGTTAGAAGGTGAGTAAGTTCTGGAGACCTTATACACACACATTGTGATTATAGTCAACAATACCATATTATATACTCAAAGTTGCTAGACTAGATCTTAAGTGTCTTCACAACAAAACTGAAATGACAATTTAGTGGCATGATGGAAGTGATAGCTGATGCTGTAGTGGTAATCATATTGCAATTTATAAATATATCTAATCAATACATTGTATATCTTAGACTTACACAATGCTATATGCCCATTGTATTTCATTTTTTAGAGAAGATGTTTGATTTTTTTATGATAGAAAAGCAGGGCTGTTTATAGGATAACTATTTTAAATTTCCTGGAGTTATAATTAGGAAAAGCAACTAGTAACACCTACCTACACACAGTGTACAAAAATATTATTTGGAACATTGAAGAAATGGAATGTAAAGTGAGCCATGGTAGAGGATGGGATGTGGGACCAGCCTGAACTAATCTGAACTCCAGACAGGGCCCCACTGTTGGCAGTTGGTTAATGTGACCCAGCATTGCCATCATTTTATTCTAATAGAATGTACACTTCATGTGAGCAAGGTATGTGCCTGTTGTCTTCACTGCTTTTCATCTTGTGCCTAGAACAGAATTTACTTCTTAGGGTAAACATGAAGGGATGAATTCGACCTCCTTTAAAGTGGTGGCTGTTTTTATTCATGCATCTGAGTCCCTCACAGCTTTTAACGCAATGTCTAGCTTATGCTAAGTATTCATTAGTTTTCTTCTGAATTTGGATACTAAAGTCAAATTTAGGTTTTATGGCATTTTGTTTTGTTTGTCAACTCTCATGTATTATCTGGTTCACCGGTTCTTTGATTTGCATGGATAATTGAGGAGTGGCTTATAAGAAAAACATTTTAACAGCTCAACCCCACTACAGAGTTTGTCTATCATAAAATAGACATAGTCATTATTCCTTCCTTTTCACTGATGTTGCATCATTACTTACCTAGAGCCACTGGCACAGATTCTGAACCGGACTGCTCTTCAGTCACAGAGCCCTCTCCAGACCAACTAAGTAAAAAGGCGTAACGGTGAAGACATGGATGTGTTCTAAAAAGATCTTCAGGTCAGAATCATGTTCAGCCCAAATTGAGAACTGTAGATATATAACAGATATGATATTGCATTCGTATTATTCCGCTTCTCTTTGGCCGGGACTGGGCCATCTAATCCTTGTTTTGACATGATTCTACAGCAAGTTTGGGGGCAATCTTCATTAGCAAATAACAAAGGGCACCCTTGATGTGTGTTTGCAGCTTCTAACCAGTTATTCCAAGATCCAGTTTTTTGTTCTAAGCATTTGTTCAGACTTCCGCAGTTAAGATCCATAATCCAAGGACTACAGCAATGGGACATACACAACATGAAGGAGAAAAAGTGGGGCAGCAGGGTCCCATACAACATAGAGTGACAGTCTCCAATAATAGGTGAAACCCTTGCTCCCCCTCTTTGGGAGACAGAGAATAAAGAACATTTAGATGAAATTAACAAACAGTACATTGGAACTGGGCAAACACTGCACTATGCACTGCCCTCAGTCCCAGAAATATTGGGCCAGGGTGGGCAAGTATGCCCAATGATATGGGGAGATTGCTAAAGATCTCAGGGAATCTTTCCATTTGAGAATATCACGAATAGTGATATAGACATCATCATCATCAAATCTGACCTTTTGGAGTGTGTCTTGGTTCCTTGTAACTTCTATCCATGCACGGTCTTAGTTCTAATGGGTGGCATGAGGTGGACCTCAGTGCCTTCATCTGAGAAGGGCAGCTGGAAGTAATAATAGCTTTTACCACTTCCTCTTCCTTTTCTTCCCTCTTTCCTATAGTTTAGCAAATCTGAGAATCCAATTCTCCAAAACCTTAAGGAAAATTTGGTCATCCTTGCAGAACCTTGTCCCGTCTTCTCGAAAAGCTTGAAGAGACAAGGGAAATGGCAGGTGGCATTTTCCCACGGTGGAGCCTGATGGAGAGGAGTTATAGCTGGGGTATTCTTCTGGGGAGGCAATGCTGAAACACCCCACTTCTTCCTAATATTGCCGCTTGGGAGTTTAACATTCTAGATGGTGGGGATCCATTTGTTTTAAGAGCATCTTGCTTTTTGTCCCACATCCCCACCCACTGCCCTCACCTGGGCGTACACACTGAACAAACTGCTCAAAAATCTTTCTGGAAATCTCTGTAGAGCAAAAGTCCCTTGACCTGTTATACTAATGGTTTTCTTGTAGTGGAGAATTAACCCAGATCCCCCTTTCTACTTTAATAAAGCCATGAATTATGAAGCATCCACAGCCCCTTCCTCCTTGCTTTCTTCTCTCAGATACCCTTGGAGGCTCCCGGTTTTCTCCCTCCATCTTCCCTGCTGTCTTAAGCCTCTTCTGCAAACCCCAGAGAAGGACAGGCTTTCATTTCAGTCATATGCTTAAAAGTTACATTGTTACTTCCCCTAACAGTGGCCTTACCTAATGTGGAATAAAAGGCATTAAGGAGATAAATTTGTCCAGATACAAACTGCAAGGCTAGAGATCTGGGCTACAGAAGTAGTCCAGACTACCACTCTGTGTAGAGCAGCTCTGTTGCTGTGTTGTGATCCCCTGCTGTCCAGAAAAGTTACTTGGGTAAGCAATCTGATAGAAATTTCTATATATATTGAACAAGATTAGACTTTGAGTAAATATGCATTCTGATGATAGGAGAGTGGTGGAATCTTTTGCTTATTTATTTTGCTTTGTTTTGCTTTATATTCATGGTCAAATGTCAGTTATTACTTGCATGTCTTGCCAGCTGCCTAGGTATTAACTTCTTTTTTTTTTCTTTAAAGATTTTGTTTATTTATTTGACACAGAGAGAGAGAGAGAGAGAGAGAGAGAGAGAGAGATTGAGAATACAAGCAGGGGGAGTGGGAGGGGGAGAAGCAGGCTTCCGTCAAGCAGAGAGCCGGATGCGGGGCTTGATCCCAGAACCCTGGGATCATGACCCAAGCCTAAGGCAGATGCTTAATGACTGAGCCACCCAGGCACCCCTAGGTATTATCTTCTTGAAGCATACCTGTAGTGTTAATGCCACAATCGTGTCCCATACTGGTGAGACCTCAGAAGAATTAAACACTAAGAAACAAACAAACAAAACCCCAACTTTATGAGAGTTAGAGATTTTCTACACTCTATATTATTGTTCAAAGTGTTTATTACTCCTCTTTTAAAGAGTATGGAGAATTAAGGTCCTTCCTCCTTTCCTCTCTCCCTCCCTCTTTCCTTCCTTCTTTCCTTTCCTAAACCATGCTGTAATTACAATATGCAAAGACAATTTAGTAGCTGCTGGAAGAGGAAACGTGTGTCAGCCTTAGCTTCCATGATGCTTCATATGTCTTGACTGTTTTAACTTTTCTGCAAAGAAGTAAAAATGCTTTGGTTTATTTCACAAAGGTCTCTGTATGTGTATTTGCATATGTATGTATTTTGTATATATATGTACATTATATATATATGTATATATATGTATATATATTTGTATATTTTGTACATATATGTACCTATATATGCACAAAATATATGTATATTTTGTATATGTACACATATATGTACATTTTGTATATGTGTATTTTAGATATATGTACATATATATGTACAAATACATATATGAGTATAAATATATGAGTGCATGTGGATATGTATTTATATATGTTTTCTTCTTAAAAATAATTCAGTCTTATTACAGAAATGAGAATAATAGATAAGCCAAAGAAAAAGTAAAAATCACCCATGGCCCATACACAACTAAAATATTAATGTATTTCCTTCTAGTATTCAAGTAGTCTAAGTCTCTCTTTTTACTTAATATTATAGGTTAAGCAAAATACTTCCTTTCTGGTTTTTGAGTCAAGTGTCAAGTCTTAGACTAAGATATGAGAGTGGGATTGGAAGCTCCCCAGCTTAACCACAGACCTCGTAGGGCATAAATCTCTGTGTAGGTGACTCTCCTTGAGAGGAGCTGATCTCCCCCTTTTAATGATGAGCCCTATAAATATTATATGGGAAGGGCTTGCTTTTTTATCTCTTCAGTACTTTTCAACATAGAGAGTATATAAAGACACATCATTAAGAACTCAGGGGAAACATTTCGGAGCATGCCATGCCCACCAGATTAAAACCAAGGCTTTGAAAATCACCCCTCTCTGTGGGATATAACTAATCTCTCTCACACAGATGTATTGGGCAAAGCCTGCACAGAAGGAATTACTATATGCTGGTGTGTCTGATACAAAATTGCATGGAACATTTTTAAGATTTGGCAGGATATGGGAAGTGCATTAATAATTCCCTTTGAATGAGGAATTCTCTCTGTCCTTATAAGCTGGCAATCATTTCTCCTCCTTTTGCCCCATTTTGGCTCAATAACCTGAGCTTTCTATTTTTTCTTCCTGGATTGTATTAGATCACAGCAGAAAGGAGTTGCATGGGGGAGTCTGGGTGGCTCAGTGGGTTAAAGCCTCGGCCTTTGACTCAGGTCATGATCTCCGGGTCCTGGGATTGAGCCCTGAAGCTCGGCAGGGAGCCCGCTTCCTCCTCCCCCTCTGCCTGCCTCTGCCTACTTGTGATCTCTCTCTCTCTCTCTGTCAAATAAATAAATAAATAATATTTTAAAACAACAACAACAACAACAACAACAACAACAACAACAAAACAGAGGAGTTTCAGACTCAGAGTGGTCTTCAGAGATTTCCAAAGGGCACTCTGGCTGCTCTTATTCATTGTGAAATGGGATTAGCTGTTTTATTTTGTTGTTGTTGTTGTTGTTTCCCTTCTAGCTTTGTGGTGAGCCACTTTTCCCTTTCAGCCTTTTGTTGGCAGTGAGGGTAGCTCTAAAAATCAGTGCCAGCTTCCTGGTTCCTCAGTGTTCTAGGTCTTCTTGAAGCCTCCCTTTTTGACTGGCGTCTGTTTTTGTTTTTGTTTTTTTTTCCCACATGCCTCCCAAGTCCCTGTTGGTTGACTACCCCGAAAGCCAGCTTTATGGGCATGCAACCAGTGCAGTCACATGAGGCCCAGCTCAGAGGGGCCTTGTCCTTGGGTTTCATGCTCTGCAGTCACCAACTTGAAATTCTTAATAATTTTCTCTTTGAATTTGTGCTGTGAAGTGAAGTAGTGGGGGCAGTGGATGATAAGCATGGACATGGAGCTTTGGCTCCTATGTTTCTGCCCCTCGCTGCTTCCAAATCTTCCTGGGTTGGGTGCTCACCTGTCTGCTACCCTTTCCTTGGTTCTTCTGGCCTGGTGACTCCTGCCACTTTCTGCTCTCCAAGTTGATGGTGGAAGAGGCCCCCTGTATGCCTTTCCTGGTCCTTCCAGTATGGGCTTGGGTGTGGATACAAAGAGGGTCAGGTTTGGACATGTACCCTGCAGCCTTTTAGGATGGAACAAGGTGGTGGCTATCCGTGTCCTGGGCTGGCAACGTAGTAGGGTGTTTGGTGACTCACCGAGGGACATGAGGAAGTATCTTTCATCTACCTGATCCCAGGGCAAGGTGATGGTCTGCAGTAGCCTTGGAGAGAGGAGGTTGACTTCCTGAATTATTCACTACTCCCATAAATTATGTAGTCATCCTGACATACCTGGCATCCATTCGTATCTACTTCCTTAGAAGAACTGTGTTTTCCTGAGTCCATACAACTGTGTGCCTCAGGAGAATCTGAGTCTGACCATGTGTGCAAGAGTGAGCTTGATTTGCCCACGGGTAACCCCATTCGTCCTGTCAAGATTATGGGTCTAAGAGTAGTGTGTGATGCTATGATGACTGCAGGGATTTGAGAGGATGTCTTTTGAGAAATTTTAGAGGGTGGTTGTTGTTGTTGTTGGCACAGTTGCAAAAAAAGAGAGATCAATCTTTCCTCTTCTCTTGGATGTTGTTGGGTTCAAATATTATGCATTGGACTAATGCAGCCCTGGGGACAATGGCCAGAAAATGAAGCCATGCCTGGGGAGGGGGAGCTGAGAGACGCAGTGATCCTGGCGTCTTGACCATGATGTGGAATTACTGAACTTGCCCTGCCTCTGGGGTACTCTTGCTTAAGACATACTGAGTTGGGGTTTCTTCTATTTAGAACTAAAATTACCCTAACTTGGGGTGTCAAGGTGGCTCAGTCAGTTAAACTCCTGCCTTGGGCTCAGGCCATGATCTCAGGGTCCATGTATGGGGTCCCACATCAGGCTCCCTGGTCAGTGGAGAGTCTGCATCTCCCTTTCCCTCTGCTTCTCCTCCCCCTACCCCCACTCATGCTCCCTCTTGCTATCTCTCAAAAAAATAAACTCTTTAAAAATAAATACAGAAATACATAAATGAATAAATAAAATTACCCTAACCTGTAATACCCTTCTTCCTGTTTTGCTTGACTTCTATTTTCAGTCATTCAATACTATTTTTCCTATTGTCAGGTGAATTCTCAATTAAGTTTGTAGAAATCTATATACCACACACAATGAATTTTTTTAAATTTGAATAATTGGCAATTTCACCATAAAAGCAGCAGAAAATACACCTGGAAAAGATGAAAATACATACTCTTCAAGAACATATATCAGTCAGTTTTCTTAGATCCCTTCCTCTCTTGTTTACATAAGCTGATATAAATGTAAGGCACAGTGTTTGATGTTTCTGACATCTCTACCACCTAAAAAGAAACTCTAAGAGGAAAGAATACATTAACTCAAGAGTCTATATATGCTAGCTCTCTTATTGGGTTCTGCGTGTATAAGGAGAGGGTTGATTCAAAGTGAGTGGACAATGCTCACATGTATGGAACATAGATGTCTGCCATATTTAATTTTTTTAAAACTCTGTATGTCTTTATCTCCCTTCTAAATGTGATGTTTTTGAAGACAAAAGTAATACCTTATCCATTTTTGCAACTCCAGTGCCCAAGAGATTTTTAGTACCTAGATAGTACCTACTAGGGATTTGTTAGATAAATAGATAATTTAATGGATAAGTAAATGAATAAATAAAATAGCAGATGAATAAACACATATTGCATTGACCTTTCATATTTTATTTCATAATGGCATTTTCTATAGCTGAGTTGTAGGTCTCCAATAATTTTAAGTTCTTTGATGGATGAGAAAATTTTATACTGCTTCTTTATCATTCATTTAGAACAACTTATCAAGTTCTTAGTGTATATTAAATATCAGGCATGTGGGTGTTTCTTATTGATTATAAACTTTAAGGAAGCTGATAATTCTGTATTTATTAGTTTCACTAAATATAGGATCTGCTGTGTTACCATGCTTATTTATTTAATAGATTTTTACTTTGTACCTGCTTTATACCAAGCACTGATCTGGATTCTGAAGACAAAATGATGAGCTAAATGTACAAGGTTCCTATTCTCAAGAAAACTACAATCTAGTGTGGTCAGACAGGTAACAGAAATAAATACAGAGGATAATTTCAGATCATTTAGTTTTGAGTTCCTGATTGATAGAAGGGTAAAACCAAAAGTCTGACCAAGACAAGTGGTGGCTAGGGGTGTAGTGGAGGAATAAAACTTTGCACGTGAGTAAGTAAAGGAACTGAAGGACAGAGAGTAGGCAGGGGTATCCATCTGGATGTTGAAGTCATCAGCAGTGATGAGAAGGAAGGAGGGGCAAGGATAATGAGCTAACATGAGAACTTCAATAAATGAAAGCAGTGATGGGCTGTTGGTGGATGCCAGAGATAATATGGTATTGGCATGTCTTGCATTTCAGGGGAGCTAGAATGTGTGAAGGAAAACTGTGAAGGATGTGCTTTTCAGTGGCCAGGAGGAGCAAGACAAACCTTCTTCAGTCTTCTGGCCCAGAGGTCATTTGAGGGGAAGTAGCATTTTCAGGTGATAGTCTTCATTTTAGAAAAGACAGGAAGAGAACAATTAAGGAGAGGTTGAAGATAGTAAAGAGTATGCAAGTGAAAAAGTATGAGTTCCAGAAGGCACACTGGGAAGACCTAGCAGGACGGGGGAGGGTCGACGGTTGGGTCAGTTTCAAGGATGTTCAGCATGGAGACGAATGCTCTGGTGATAGCAATGACGTGATGGTTGTGGCTTTCTGAAGGTGCCCTAGGACAACCAGTCTGTGAGACAATTCTGAGCATAGTTTCTAGCAAGTGTGCCTGTCATTGTATGCCGAAAGATCTGAGGAGTCCCGGCCAACTGATTCAGATTTTGTATTCATAACTATAATCCCACATCTAATGCAAATTCATCTCTGCTTTGTTGTGAAACAGAGTGGTGTGGTAGAAAGATTGCTATTACAGAAGAATCCAGAATTTTGGATTCCAATTTTAGTTGTAACAACTAGCTGGATGCACTTGTCACATCACTTAACTTCTCCGGGCCTCAATCTCTTCACCTGTAAAATGAGCAAGTTGGACTATCTCAGAGAGGAACCAACCTGGAAAATTGGTTGCCTCATATTCTAAAGTAAATGCCTCTCTGAACCCTTCCCCCCCACCCCCGAAAAGGTATATACTCATTATGAGTGCAGATTCAGCAGTTAGATAAAGCTGAATTTTTATCTGAGTCCACAATACTAGTTATGAGACCTAACTCTAAATTGTAAACTCAACTTTCTCATCTGGAAAGCAAGATATAATGACAGTCTCAATAGTTATTGTGGACAGTTAATGACACAATGCCTGAAAAATAGTAAGCACTTGATATATTTTAGTTGTTTATTATTAAATGTGACTGATTCATTCAAGTACTGAAAGAATATGACACTTTCCATATGTTTTAATTTCAGTGAAATGATGATTTGGTAAATGGCTGCCGGTACTTATGACCTTTTCAGGGCAAGAGCCAGATCACATCTAAGTCAGATGAAAAGACTTTTCAGAAACATATGAAACTCATGACTGAAGCTAAGTTTCTTTTTTTTCCTGTTTGAGCTTTACTTTGTCTAATTAATCACATTAATTAGAAGTGTGAAAAAAATTAGTTGTCCCTAAACACTGATTTTTCCCCCTATTTTCTACATTTTGGAAATAAATTTCAACATTGCACTTTCTGGAATTATCCATGGGAGAAAATACAGTACATCTTTTACAATGCATATCCATGATTATAAGCCAAAATGCATCCTTCCAACACTTCCTTGCATGCTCCAATCATCGGAGCATGATGATTGGAGCTCGCATGATGCGTGATTAGCGTCTCCACGTGGCCGGGACTTGCAACACCCCGGTCTTTTTTTTTTTTTTTTACAAACTAGAGATAGAAACCTTTATTTCACAACTTTGTCATAATTCACTTTCTAATAAAACATGTACTGGGGATAGAGTTTAAAATATTGGGAAAGCTCAGTGCTGGGTATCTTCCAGGCAGGAGCAAAGATGTGGTCACTTCAGGGCCGATGTGTCCTGGGACTCTTGGGGCAGCACAGGACACACGCACCAGTCTCATCCAATCCCAGTTTTACTTTACTTTACAAACCAACTTCCTTTGGTTTGAACTTTGACTCTCCATAGGGAAACAACACCTATTACAGAAATAAACTTGGTAGGGCAGGTAGAAGGATAGAACATTCTTGTATTAAAATGGGAGACTACACTTGTCATCAATGTCCAAATCAGTGAAATAGGGCTCATGATATTTTTCCTCCCTCCCACTACTTACCCATCAATTCATATCTACCCTCATATACCTTGGGAGTAATGAAATTTAATAAGCTTGAGAAATTTTGAGAGAGAAAAATAAAAATAAAACTTACCATAATATGACTACCTAGGCCTACATGCCCTTGAAAAAAATAAGAATCAAACCATTCTCTCTATATATAGGTGATAGATAGATGAGAGATATGGATACAGAGATATATAAATAGATATCATATATATGTATCATACATAATATACTTCATAGATATCATATGTATGTCTTTTTTTAAACTGGTATTTTGATGTTTTAACTAAGGAATAAGAGTAAAGGTGTATTTAGAGATTAAGAACTTGACTTAGTGTTGTGTTTAAAAGACCATGCCCTTGACATCTCTCCTTGATTGTCTATTCATGCATTACCCTCTCACGTGCATCTAGAAAGCCTTGTCTGCCCTGACACAGCCTGTACCTGCTGAGGTCTGTCTTCCAGCATGTGCTCACCGCCAGACCAGAAGAAATAAAGGCCCATTGCTACTCCCATTCTAAATGAGTGGTTCTGTATCACTGGGGGGATTCACAATGATAGAGAAATGTGAGATATCATTGGATCAGGACACTGGCTGACTGAACATTAGTGTCTTTGACTATGCTGAGCCATGGACAGAAAATTTAGAGGAAATGTTGCTCGTTTGTTCATTTCTTCAATACACAATGGTTTTGGTGCTTCTGGTGGCTGTGGCACCAGGAACGTGGTTATGAACAATGTGACATGATCTTTGACCTTTCTTGGTATTTGTGACTTGTGAGGCTGTAATTTGGTTTTGGAAGATGGACTGTGGCAGGTGGGGGGGTGGGGAAAGGGAGAGAGGCATTGGATATTGGAAATTAGGAGAACTAGGTGACTGGTTCCAGCTCTGCATTAAATAGCTGTATAAGCATATAAGCTGGGGCCATATATATTTCTTTTCTCATTAGTCTCCTAATATGTAGAAGGAAGGGGTTAAACTAGATAAAGTCTCTGTAGGATTTCCAAAGTTCTATGAATCTCTGATTATTGCTATTTCTTGGGTAGCAATGAATGAATATATTACCAGTGTAGGTATTGTATGTCTGCCTTCTCCTGCCTCTTGGGAGCAGTGAGTTCTTCCAGGTACATAAAAGGAGGAGGGCAGGAAGATGGAGTTTGGGAAACAATAACACCAAAGGCAGCTCCCCGAGCACTAGCCTCTTGGGCCTGCCCTCAAAAGTCATGTTTAAGCCAAACAAAGGAGGAACATGGTAGTTCCGCTTTGATGAATACAGTTGACATAGTTTAGAAAAAAAAATAAAACAGGGGCATCGTAAATATGCTGTGAAATATTAATGAATGTCATTTTGGAAATAAGATTTTTAAGTGGTGCTATATCCATCAAAGTTTTCCAATATCTAACCAACAGATAAGTCATTTGAAATAAAAGTTAAAAAGAGAAGAGGAAACCAGAGAAGCAAACAAACAGTATGAGAATAACATTATTTCATTACATAAATCAATACTTTGATTTCATTTTATGTGTTTCTTTTCAAAACTCATTCTCTTTTGAGTGCTTATATGTGTGTGTGTATGTGTGCACGCCTTAGTTTTTAAAAAACTCGTTCAAAAATTAAAACTGGGCCATAGGGTTGCCTAAGCATTTAGGGATGAGGGTGGTCAAGGTCATAATCCCAGGCTTGCTATATATTTTAAGGCCATTGATGGTCCTAAAGATGCAAGCAGGCAAGTGTGGTAATAGGAAAGAGTCGCAAATCTCTACCTTTCAGGATATGCAGTGGACTTTCCTTTAAAAAACCAAATACAATGCACCATTAATGCTTTGTAAGCTATAGATACACTCTCTTGTTTCTCTGGATTGATGCTTAATGTTTAAGTGGATCTTTTAAATGCAGATTCTGATTGAGTAGGTGTTGGGTGGTTCCCAAGATTATGCATTTTAAGCCATGTGATGGCAAAACTGCTAATCTGTGGGATACACTAAGTAATAAGGTTAGGTGGTCCTGTTGTTGTTGTTAGGTCCTGTTGTTAAGTGGACTTGCTTTAAGACACTTTCTTAATGCTCACCAGGAGAAATTTTTTTTAATTACACTTTTCTCATTTCTTCCAGGACCTCATTGTGGAAGCCAAGAAAAACAAGGCTGTACCCACCTCGAGTCTAGCCCTGACATAAGTGCAGCCATCTTGATGTTCCAGATTATCAGAAAATATTTCTTGGGTTCTGACCTACTCAGGTTAGCACTTTATTTATTTATTTATTTATTTATTTTAGATTTTATTTATTTACTTGACAGACAGATTACAAGTAGGCAAGAGAGGCAGGCAGGGAGAGAGAGGAGGAAGCAGGCTCTCCACGGAGCAGAGAGCCCGATATGGGGCTCAATCCCAGGACCCTGGGACCACGACCCGAGCCGAAAGCAAAGGTTTTAACCCACTGAGCCACCCAGGTGCCCCCAGGTTAGCACTTTAAACAGTCCCTCTCTCCTTTAATGATTGATTTAAACCCCTGGACTGGAAAAGGGTTTTTTGTCAAATAGCAAAAAAACTTATTTGAGCTTCATTTTCTTTTTGTAACACTAATCATGCTTTGCTATTTTCTCCCATGTCTCCTCACGTGACTTCAACTCCTTTGCTGTCATAACTTCCACAGATGATCCTTTCCACTTGGGAAGATCACCTGAGCAGTCTCCCCTGGACTCAGCTGCCTCTGTCTTTCATAACTCCCCTACACATTCCCCAACTGACCAGTGTTGACCTGAGTAGGTAAGGACAACTCTACAGCCCTATTCAGCAGGAATAAGTTACAGAAGATGAGACCTTCCACCCTCAACAACCTTAAAGATTTAAGGGGGGGATGATGTGGGACACAGAGGCAGAAGAAAATCATTAAAATTCCTTACCTACTGACAAGCCCTTGAAACAGACAGAGTGGCTCTCCCCTGGGGACTCAACTGCCCTCACCTTGAGGGTTTGCTAAGGATAATCCTAGCCTGACTGACCCCCTACTCCAACAGGTCCAACCAGGATCCTGTAAGTCTACTTTAATAATTCCTTTAGGAAACTTCATCTCTAAACCTCCAAGATAGTGTCAGCAATCATTCCCAAGCATATGACCCACTGATATACAGCTAAATGGTTTCACGAGAGGATTTTTATTACTGGTAATAAATAACCTTTCTCCCAACAATAGCTAGCCCCTCAAGGTCCTGGAGACCTTGCTTCCAAAATTCCTTGGAAACTTACATCATCCATAATCCCCTTTGTCCTCACCCACCGCCGAGTCCACCCCTACTCTGCCTTTAAAAACTCTGACTGTAATCTGGTTTGGGGTCCAAGTCCCTACTCCACTGTGTCGGGTATACTTGGGCCCAAGCTTAAGCTTGTTAAATAAACCCTCGTGTGATTGCATCAGTGTTGGCTCCTTGGTGGTCTCTCAGATGCAAAAACTCGGGTACAACACTTATAAACTTTATAAAAAGGGATTGGGAGGGAGACAAACCATAAGTGACTCTTAATCTCACAAAACAAACTGAGGGTTGCTGGGGGGAGGGGGGTCAGGAAAGGTGGGTGGGGTAATGGACATTGGGGAGGGTATGTGCTATGGTTAGTGCTGTGAAGTGTGTAAACCTGGCGATTCACAGACATGTACCCCTGGGGATAAAAATTTGTTTATAAAAAATAAAAATTAAAAAAAAAAAAAGGAATGTCTAATATCTAACCTGAAGTTTTCAGACTTGACTCAGTCACATTTCTTCCCATGTCATTCTCAATGAAGAATGGCTGGTTCTCTTCCTTTTTTTCCAGTTTAGATTGAGGATTATCACATTTCTACCCTGCCCCCTGCTCTGCCAGGCTTATAGACCTCAAGCTTTCTTTCTTTCCAATATATTTCCAAATTGATTTAGAGAAATTTCCTTAATTTTTTTTTTTTTTTTAAATTTCCCAAGTTGTTTCTTTTTCATGGTTTATCCCTTGACTGTCTTGGATATAGGACATTCCATCAGTGCGGAGCTTCCCTGGTGGGCAGTAACACGCTTATGCATCCCCAAGCAGCTACCACTTAGGGACAGATGCATAAGAAGATACGGGGTTTCATTTATTTATTAAAGGCGCTGGGAAAATGCTAACATGGGAATGCACTGGGGTAGCATTCTCTAAGTGTTGAGAAGTCTGGCTTGGTTTGGGGGCTGCTGGTTGACTACTTTCTCTTCAAATGTAGTCATAGCTCCTGAAGGGGATCTTGGGTCCCCAAGCATGAAAGATGCAAAGAAATGGTGAATTGAAAGGCCCCTTTGGGTGCACGTCTAAGTTGACTGGCTATGACTGTGACGGTGACATTCATTTCCTGCCTGCTGCCAGCACGGAAATCATGGCTAGATAGAGGAGCAGAAGTTAATTGCCTCAGGGAAAAGGTCCTTGCATTAATTGTCACGTTAAAGTTCACATTGCATTAAAGCTTTGAGCTCAGGTTTATCTAAGCAGCTGGGCTTAGAAGAGCCATGGAGTCTCCTGTGTACCTAAAGACTCTTCTCCAGAGAAATTTTCCACTTCCATTGAGACTCAAATGGAAAAATGTTTAGCTTGAACTTGAGTTTGAAAACTTCAGCAGGTACAGGAAGCCTGGAGAAGGAGGAAACGACTCTGTCAGAGAACGTGCATGTTGAGTGAGATGTACCAAGAGGGAGTAATCTCTAGGGCGCAGAGAGGTGGGCTAAAGTGATTGAGAAATATGGTCCTGAGTTACGACGTAATTAACATACCCAAATGACAAGGATGGCAACAACACCCAGCAGGGCTTGAGAGCTGAAAGCTGCTGATAACAAAAACTTGGGAGGGGTAGAGAACAGTGATATTTTAGAAGTGCACAGCATACCTGGGCCATTCCCATCTTCCCTCAAATCTATATCCTCCCTTCTTTACTTCAATATTACATTTACAAGGCAAATAGGTAAAGTGAAAATCACTGAAAATGCTGCCAGATAACCTGGGCACTAATTATGAGCTCAGGTTAATCATTTAAGAGCAATCATGTGATCTTGGAGAAATCACCTTGTAGTTTCAAGCCTCAGTTTCCCCATTGTTAAGATGGAAGCTGTATCACCCATCCTGCAACTTAAAAATTTCTTTTTAATTTTTAGTGTGAAGTGAAACATTGTATATAAAGCAGTTTTTAACACCATTTGGATGGTAGGCACTCAAGAATTTTGGAAACCTGATACAACTTTCCCATGCAGCATCCTAAATCATTTCCTCTGAGTGCTTCTAATTTGAAGTTGTTTAACTGTGTCTTGCTTCAGGTTTTCATATTTTGTTCTAAGTGTCTAAATGGTTTGTCTACCAAATAAAAAAGTCAAGTCCTTAAGGAATGATACTATGCGGTCTGCTGCTTTAAATTTCTGCTAGAGACCCAGATCGGGTCTGTTCAATTCAGTTTACATTTATTGAGCTTCTGCTAGTATCAGGCATCCTGCTGGGCACCGTGAAGGGAGCAACAATAAACAGGACATAGGAACCGTTACCAGGAAATAGAGTACTTATTAGAGAACTAGCTAACTATATGAAAAGAAGACTGTGACAAGCACCCAGAAAAGATCAGATTAATATCCAACGGGAGTAATGAAGAAGGAAAAAACAACAACAACAACAACACAATTCCTTCTCATGTGTTAAGGGAATGCTTTTGGAAGAGGTGATATTTATGGCAGACCTTAAAGGAAAGAAATGTTTCAGCCCATTTCAACGCCCTGTCCTTTTGTAAGAGGTCAAAGGCAATAGCTCTGTGAATCATATTGAAGTGCTGGTAGTCAAAGGTGAAGCCAACCCGCAGCATTAGGTTCTGGTTTCTCTATCATCACAGTATGGAAAAGTATTGGTCCATACCCTTGTTTGCAAGGAAGGCTTTCAATCTTTCAATACAATACACTCTGGTGTATTTTAAAACCAATTTCCTCTCACTGAGTAGAAGGTTACTACCTGCTAAACCCTTCATATCCGAAAAGAAAATCAGCTTTTATTATTTTTTTTCCATGTGGTTAATTACAATCCTCTTTCATCTAACTTGGATTCTGAGAAACAAACTGAGGGTTTTGGATTCGAGGGAGGTTAGGGGATGGGTGAGCCTGGTGGTGGATATTAAGGAGGGCACATATTGCATATGTTGCATGGAGCACTGGGTGTGGTGCATAGGTAATCTTGGAACACTGAAAAAATAAAATTAAATTTAAAAAAATACACTATTTTCTACTCATTATTCATCTTCCCTGCACCCCCTCAGCTCATCTAAATCTCCTATAGATTGAAATATATGAAACTGGAGTTGGGCACCGGGGAGGCCACAGCCAGGATTTAGAACAAAGAGACTGACTTCCTTCAGTTCCACTCTATGCAAGGCCTACCCATTGTTCACCTGAGCGCAGCAAGATGCTAGCTACCTTAGCAAAATATGACCCTATGGACTCACAATCAGTTTGCCTAAATTCCAAGTTGTTTCATTGATAAAACTAAGGGATTGGGGTTGACATTGGAGATTAACAATAACAACAACTGGCTTTTTAAGTGTTTCCCCAGGTCCCAAGATCCATTTGAATGAATCTTCCAAGCTTCTGTGTCTTGTCTTGCCCCTCAGTGGTTGGGATGGCATTGGGCTACCGGTGTCAGATCTAGCCGAGAAGCAATTCTTACCCTGCTTATATTCTGCAGGACTTCTCCCTCCCTGGTTAAATGTGTTTAACCTTTGGAATAAAGCAGTATGCTATTCAAACATCTCCTAATGAGGCTCTTAGACTTAGGGCTTTGAGATTTTATTCACTTGAGTGGTTTTCCTTAAACCTGCAGAAAAGACAATTGCTAGGTTTAATACCATCTCTTTTTTGTTAGGAAGCCAGAAACCAAGACGGTCAGTCAGTTAAGATGCAGTGATTGTGTTCATGCTTTAGCCCCATGAAAGCATGGACACGTTACCAACCATTCGGGCTTTCCTGGGCTGTAGCCTGGGTCAGTATCACTGACGGTATCACCAGCCTTTCACAGTCTCTAAGAAGAACTATTTCCAGAATGTGCAGAGGGAAGAGGGAGGTTATTATCTCTGTTCATAGGTAATATCCATCATATTTATTATGCCTGCTACAGGAGTAGGGAAATCAACCACCGGAAATCAATCTTTCCTAAATCACTCCCTAGGAACCTGGCTATATTTTAGGGTAAAGGCTAAGGGGGAAAAGCATCTGGGTGTGTGTAAAATGTCCTGGGCTGGGAATCAAGAGACCTGATTCTAATTAGCTAAATAAGTTCTAGTTGTGTCAGGTCATCCATTTGGGGTCTAAGTCTTCTTTCTATGAGAAGGCATATGAATCTCTCTTCTCCCTAACAATGAAGAATGCCGTGAGCATTATATGATGCAAAAGATGAGGAAAGACTTTGGATATAGAAGCACTAGGAGAAAATAATGTGTTTCCTTATTCTCTTTGCCCTGATGGAGTGAATCAGACGTATCCCTTCCTCACCTTCCCTACACCCACATAAAGATGTTTTGGGTATGAAGATAACTGGTATACCTGGGGGACTCATAGTCTGGAAACAGGATCGTGCTTAGAAAATCACTGAGCTGGGGATCCTGAGCTTGGGAGGGTCCAAGGCAGAATAAGTGCTTCTGTTAGCTCTCCACTTCTCAAGGGATGTTGTTAGGATTAGAGACACAGGAAGAAACAATCATACCGCATGTTTCAGCCAAAGGAAACTTGAAGAGGTGAAAGTCTCTAGGATAAACCACACGGTCATGAAAGGACCAGGGGGCTTCTCTTTGAGGGGACTGAGGCAAAAAGGTGATAGAATTGCAGTTCAGTTTAGTGAGTACGAAGTATAAAGTTCCCCATCCCTAATTTGACAAAGAATTGAACACTATCCCTGGTCTTCAGCCTTACCCTTATTTGGAGAATAATCAATGTTTCTTATGGATCGAGAACTCATGGTCCTGGTTTCCGAAACCCCTGCAGAGTTTGGTTTGAAAGCTGGGCTTGTTAAATTCTACTGGGGCACATTCAACACACGCACAGCCAGCTAAGTGTTCCTTGGAGTCTCAGAGGCAAGACTCTGCTTTGGTTCTGGTTTCCCTTGGATTGCAGTCCCCATCTGCAGAGGTCCTGGTTGAACACTGGATCTTTTCATACTACAGAATTCAGAAAAATAGGGAATGGGCTTAGGGTAGAATAAGGACTAGAGCCTGGGCTTTGGAGTCAGGCAAATATGGGATCAAAGAGTTTTTCCAATTATATAGCAAACTACTCATTCTCTCTGTGCCTCAATGTCTCTCTATATTGGCAATAATCTTATCTTTCCACTATGGTCAATGTGAGGATGAAAGGCACCCTAACATACATTCCGACATAAGTAGGAGGTTTTGAGTGATAGTTCACTTCTCCCTCATGCAATATTTATGACTGGCACACAGAAGGCACCTTGCTAGTGGGAACAATGGTTATAGCTACATCTGTACAGGTTAAAGACAGAACATCATGTGTGCTTAATAAAATGATATCTTGGAATATTCCTAAAGGGGCAGAAACCTGAATTTTCTGTACATGGGCAGTAGATTGGTAAGTGACTTTTGGGAATCCACAACTTTGTTTTTTTGTTTTTGTTTTTGTTCCTTTTTTGCTTGCTTGCTTCTTTATTGTTCCAGCTGCTAAAATAAAGATGATATTGGCATTATTATTTGGAAGACATTGTTCACTGTGGCAGGTACCTCCCAAGCATCTAAGTAGCCCCAGATTTTTCAGGAAATTGTATATTTAATCAGCCCCAAACTATTTTTAGATGAATTAGAGTATAAACAGTTAAGGTAACTGCTTAAACTGAGAATTGCATTACATCTTGCTGGCATAATCCCCCATTTTTAAAATTAGGAAAAGATGGTAATAAACTGGATCTGTAGTCCCTGTGCTGACACAGGGGTGGTAAGGAGTATTACTGTATGGGTTACCATTATGACTATACCCCAAAATTCATCTTTTCAGGCAACCCCTTCTCATTCCTGATTTTGTTCTTCCCTCTTACTACCTGATGGATGATTCCTCCTCAATCCTGCCACCAGTCACCTGTACTCACTCCTTCATCCTTTGTGGATGAACAAACTCTGGGGAGCTTAAATACAATGCCTAGTCCCATAAAGGTTGCGATACTTCAACTAGGCAAAGCCAAAGGTGTCTATCAACTTTCAGAGGATAAACTAGTTTAAATAACAAGAACCAGCATGGGTGACTCTCACACAAGTTAATGAGGTAGCTTGAGGAGTAGAAAGAAGTTTTCTAGCCTGGGTCAGACTTACATTTAAATTCTCTTTCTTCCAGTTAATGGTTGTGTGGCTTTGGGCAAGTCACTGAAGCCTCTGACAGTTTTTTATTTAAATTTTAATGTGGAGATCAAAACAGTAACATGATTATGATGGAATATATATGTATATTGTCATTGTGGTACCCCTCACAGCAAGACTTTGATATATCTTGGTTTGTTTTTCTCTTTATTAACTAATGCAATTAATACTTTTTATGACATGAGTGTCTGTTGCTGGCAGTTGGAATGGAAAGTTGACATGGTAGAAGTTCTACGAAGGAAGAAGAGCTGCAATGATTGTAGAGTCTAAGAAATTCCCATAGATTCCAGGAGGGAAATGAGGAGAGTAATAATGCATTGGAAGGCTGACATGGGAAGATGGTTTCCACTGAAAGTTAAAGAAGGAATGGTATACATGTGAAATTCAGTGAATGTGTGGGTTTCAAGGACTGGAAAGTCCTGCTGATGCCACTGAAACTTTGTCACCTTCCGGACTTAAAGTCCTAAGAAAGTCTGAGGCACAGTTTTGTAAGACGCGGACGTGAAGACAGACCCTATAAGATGTCCATTCTGGCTTTTAGAAGGCAGGCTGGGCTGGGCTGCGGAGACCTCCTGGGATGATACACAACTCCAAATCTTGGATTTCCCATGTCAGATTCTCTAAGAGGTGGTAGGTAGAGAGGGGTTTGAAGGACAAGTGGAAATTAGAACTGGTAAGGCTTCAACAAAAGCTCACCTTACTATAAGTCCCAGTATCCTAGTAAGTTCTCTGATGTTCCCAGACACAAGCACACAGGTTGTCTCTGCATAGCTCTGAGGAATCAGGAAGTTCCCCACAGTACCTTGAGAATTTGGAAAATTTGCATAGCTTCCAATAATAAGTCTTCTTAACAATAAGATAAATGCCCCTTAGAGATAGTTATACTTGGGTGCAAATCCCAGTTCTGCTGTTTGCCAGCTGTGTGACCTTATATAAGTTTATTTAAATTCTCTTTTTTAAGATTTTATGTATTTATTTGAGAGAGCTAGAGAGAGAGAACAAGCATGGGGAAGGGGAGGGGCAGAGAGAGAGAGAGAGAGAGAGGCAGACTTTCCCCTGACCAGGGAGCCTGACCCCGAGCTTGATCCCAGGATCCTGGGATCATGATGTGAGCCAAAGGCAGACGGTTAACCGACTGAGCCACTCAGGCATTCAAGTTTCTTTAAGTTCGTATGGACTCCTCTTCTCCCCATAAACTTGAGATAATGATAAACAATACATTGGGTTTTTGAGAAACAAAAATAAAGAAGATAATACCTTTACTGTGCTCTGGTGCCTGACACTCAATACACAGAAGATGTTGTGATTATTGTTAATTTGTTATTAGAATTCTCTTTATTCTGGATCTAGTATGGAACCAACCCACTGTAGAGATTAAACCTATTAAAGAGAACCAAAAACTGAGTGATATAATGGGGAAGGAGAAAGTCAGGCTTAGGACAGTTGAGTGGAATAAGTTAGTCGACTGGTAGAGTTGGTGAAAGCCCTTAATGCTAAAAAGAAGGGGTTAAATCCTAATGTATTTGGTAGGAAGTGGCACAATAAGGCTTGGGGTTGGTATAAAAGGAAGAGATATCTTTAAAACCTCTGAGCAATGAAAGCTCCTTTAACATTTCCTACCTTCCTAGTCTCAGTGGAATTTGGAGAATTAATGAACTAATATCTACAAAGTACTTAGAGACTATCAAATGAAAGAAATATAGAAATCCCAAGTAGTATTATAATTTTATTAAACATTTATTGAACATGGTACAGAATATATAGGTAACTATACTTTCCACCCAGAGGGTTGAGAATATAATTGGAATGTTTTCATTTATCAACTTGAGGGCAGAGGGAATTCTAGTTAAACAATAAGTTTGAAATATCTCTGAAGAATTCAGATGTACCCATCTGGTCACCATAATTTGCTTCCCGAATTTCTAGAACACAATTGTAGTGTTGTCATTATATAACACTAATATTGATACTGGTGCTCATGATAATAATAAAAATAACATTGATTCTCATAAGAATAATAAAAGCCAAATAAATAATATGAAAGACATTTTGATAGTATTCTATATATGTTATCTGTAAATTTGATAATGAATCCAGAAAGAGAGGATTCATATCTCCATTACATAGTTGAGTAAGTTGAAGCTTAGGGAAGTCATTCAGTATTACATGGCTCAGAGTGATGTATCTGATCTTGTAAGCCAGCAAAGACTTACTTCTGCACCATGGTTTTTCCATCATCATTTAAGAGAGTTGGGTATTCTGGGAGTGTAAGAGTAATACGACTCAGGATCTTAAACTAAACATTCCTGACATAGACTCCATAGACCCTCTCTAAAGTGTTCATGGAATTCCATGAAATTTTTTACAGACTTGTGTATGTAATGTGTTTTTGCACATTTCTGGAGAGTAGCTCTAGAAAATTCATCAGGTTCTTGAAGGAGTTTATAATCCAAATAAGGGTAAGAACAACTGTGCCCATCTTGGGTCACTCTAGAAACATGCTTAGTGGGAGTCTAATCCTTAACCACTTAATTCAAAACCACAGCACTCAGGCTTATGTATGTGTGTGTGTATGGAGGGAAGTGCTAAAAGTGGATATGTGTGGCAGATTCAGGACCTGTTTTGCACTTTTCCTTAATTGACTTCTATGTCCCCTGTCTTTCAGTCTTCTGTTGTGAACCAGGGATCTTGGAGAAACAACAAAAGTCTGTACCCAGCCTAGACCCAGCCCCATCTTAAATGCTAGCCCTTCTGTTATATGTCTCTTGGTTCTCACGGAAGAGTTAACTATACCTTTATTTGTGTACATCTCAACGCAAAGCCCTATTCAAAACATTATTTTGGGGGTGCCTGAGTGGCTTAGTGGGTTAAGCCTCTGCCTTCTGCTCAGGTCATGATCTCAGGGTCCTGGGATCGAAACCCTGCATCATGCTCTCTGCTCAGCAGGGAGCCTGCTTCCCCCTCTCTCTCTGCCTGCCTCTCTGCCTACTTGTATCTCTCTTTCTTTCTCTCTCAAATAAATAAATAAAATCTTAAAAACAAAATATAACAAAACATTATGCTGCATAATAATTATTTGTTTATGTATTCATTCCTTTCATCAGACTTTGCATCTCCCTTGGGTTAGAACTATATAATATTCATATTTTTATTTATTCTAGGCATTATGTATGGCATAGTGCCTAGAATATAGTCAGTACTCAACGAATACTTAAGAAATAAGCAATATATTGAAGAAAGAGACAGATAGATGGATGGACTGACAAGTGAATATATTTGTTATAGTCTTGAAAGTGAGGATATTGAAGGATATGTATTAGTGGATAAGGATTCACTAATTTTAGGCTAGCTTATACACAGAGCTATGTTAGTAAAAATGGTGATGAGTATGGGAAGGGGATCACGCATGGATTCGTGCTTCTCTTACACTGATGGGTATAGAAGGATGATTTGGCATAATAGAATTTTGCAAAGGGTATAACTTTTCTATTTAGGAGAATAAAGTTAGGTGATTGGAAAGCCATATAGCATCCTGCAAAGCTTATGTCAGTTTTCCAGCCCTCTGCAAAAGGCACACTATAGCTGACTTTCCAGCTCCTGCTTTATGTAATTTGGCTTAATAGAGAGTGAAAGTTTTTCATGCTCACAAAAGCCTAATATTAGCAGCATCTCAGTAATGTATTCAAGTTGCCACCTACCCATATGGGTTACATATCCTTGGAGGAGCCAAATAGGACAAGAGAATTCTTGCTATTTCAGAGTACCTTTGACAGTGAAGAGGATAATCATTTTAAACAATCTATCAGGCTTACATTGAGTAAAAATTCCTGGCTTGTTAGCCTGGTTAATCTTCCTGGCTGGCCTGAGCTATCTGCGTTTGAGCATTAAATGTTTTTTTTTTTTTTTTTTAATCTCTTATCCCATATATTCCTGTGGTGAGCAATGGGTCTATACCCACTCCTGGAACAAGTCCTGATGATATCATCCTCATTACCATGGGAACACTGTCCTTTTGCAAAGATGAGAGTTCAGCCCACCCTAAAAAAATCCAGAGAGTCCAAGGGCTCTCTTGAAGTATAATCAGAATTCTCTAGTGGGATTTAGATATAATCTGTGAGGAGAGTCATGAAAGAATAAATATTTCTGAATTTTACTGAAAGTCTCCTGAATTCCAAGACTTAAAAAGGAAAATCCTATCTTCAAATAAAGAGATAAAAGAAGTATCCTTTTGCTGAGGTAGTTGGATATTTACCCAGTAGGATGATCTGTGTTTTTGTACTTTCTAGGGTACACTAGAATATCCTCCCAACCCTCCAATAAGCCTTGTTCCCTGGCATCTCAGGAGAATAAAACCCTACGACAAAGAAAAGTTGTCTGGGATGTTTTGGTATAACTCCCTTGATCCTTCAAACTATAAAAAAGAGTTATACATTTGCTGCTCTTTGGTAAAGCATACTGACTTCATGAATATGTGGCTCATTTTCTTTCCCCATTTGTCCAGCAAGGATTATGGTAGGAAAGTTCTGAGATTTTCATCTAGGAAAGAAATAATTGTGGCATGAGAAGTTTACACTTCAGTTCCTAAATGGCATGTTACACATTCCTGGAATCCACTGGCCTCTAGAGAAAGCCCTGTCTGTGTCAACACTGAGGATACAAAGATAATTACTTTTTTTAAAGGCATTAGGCTATCACTAAAGTTACACATTTGTGGGGAGGCTAATTGTCCTGCTTTTTTTCTGTCAGAAGCCATGGCTAAGCCCATGGGGGACCTGTCAGTATTGATGTCACATTTTTTTGTTTGTTTTTGTTTTTTGTTTTGTATTCCATGGAATTTCCTGGCCAGTGGTTTCGATACCCAAATAGAGTCCTGCCAGAGCAGGCCAAGTCTTTGGATGGGTAGATCCAGTGGCTCTGTTGCAGAAGCCAAAGAAGGCAGGACAAAGGGACTCAACCCACACCTTTAGGTGATGGAATCCTGATTCTGAGTCAAGGATCAGGAAAGGCTGGCAGTCTGAGGAAATAAAGGCACTTTTAAAGATAAACACATCATTCCCCTCTTGTGTCTGAGAAGAATGTCCCCCCAGACTCAGGCTCTGAGAAGTGCAGTAACTTACTTAGACACATAGAACTGATGGGTTTGGAATTAGATTTAAGTCTGTTCTCTAAGACCCAGGCTATAAAATTTCTGTCATTTTTAACAAAAAGACTAGAAGCTGTTTAGAGTTGTTCTTGAATTTTATCCAGACATCATTCAAGTCTGTGAGTTGCTTACTACAGTTCCTTTACCTGCCCTCCCATTCTCACCCTGAGCTATTCTTTTACCTTCCTAAAGAGCATGACAATGTCAGCAAAGCAAAAGTTCATCTCTCCCTTGCCAACATTCATAAGAGACAGTCAAGAACAGTCAAGGTACACCCAGAAAACTCAATCCTAAGAAAACCTAAACTTAACTTCTACTGTGAATCCAGCTCAATTTTTAAAATCAACTCATTTGGGGAAGCTTTTGAAATTTTGCACTTACTTGAAGATTATAGGAAATTGAATTAAGAGGCTCTTTGACCCTCTGCTAGCTGGTATATAGATCAGGGCTCAGACTGGCTGCTGCCTTATGTTGGCAAAGTAATTTGGACAATTCATCCACAACCTGCTTTTTGATCTGTAACACAGAAGTAAGAACTCATGATTGGTTTAGTCTCATTGATTGGGTGCTCAAGTGCATGTGGGAACTTGAATGCAGCGATACTGCAGACACAGTTCAATACCCAGTCCACAGGGTTGCTAAAAAAGAATCCTTCCAAGATGCAAACCTGGTTATCACCCCTATTCCCCATTCCCCACCCCAACACCCATTAGTGACTTTCCTTTCCCATCAGAACAATGCCAAAGCCTTCTTTCTGACATTTAGGCCAGCTACGATCTGGCCTCTTTTCAGACCCATTTCCTACCCTCCCGACTACATAGACCAGCACTTCAATGCAGTTCTTGGGCAGATACTAGATGCTCTATCTGGAACTGTGTCCTTCTAACCCCACCACTTCCAAGGTCAGCACTTCCAGGAAGCCTTCTTCTTATCTGCTCCAGACTATGTTAGGGCTTCTCCTGTGCTTTCTTAGCAGTTCATATACAATCCTCATCACGCTGTATTGTGATGAGTGATTTTCTTATGCATACCACCATCTTTCCTGGAGCTTTTTGAGAGCAAGAACTGTCTCCTATGCAATTACATGTTCCACACATCAAACTTGGTATGTAGTAAAACATTAAGTGGATGCTCAGTATTTGTGCTTTAAAAGGAGATTAGGAATGCAAAATAGATGACTTGATTTACTTGTCACAATATCACAATTTTTCATCTCAATTTTTGAAATCTAAGTAATCTATTCACCATACAAACACATGTACATTTACTCCAGGCATGTTTTGTGACTCTTGAAATCTCTAATCTGGGATTTGTGGTTCAGCGGAGGTACAAACTGAATTCCCAGCTGCTGAACTATGGATGTGGGTGAATAAGAAAGAAGGGCACCTGAGTACAGACTACAAGGTAGTAGGTAAAATTCAAAAGGTTTCAGCTGGGGAGCTGATTGGTGGCGACTGATCTCCAAGTCCAAGATACCAGTTCAATACCAGTATCAGCATGTTAGTGAATAATAGCAGGAGACACACTTTATTGAGAAAATGCCTGTATAGAAAAAGTCGGCATAGAGAGAAACTTGGCAGACAGTAGAAATCTTCAGAAAATCTATAGCTATTTAAGGCAAACTTTATCTTCCCAAAATAAATTAATTGATTTCCCCCATAAATGAGTTCCTTTTTTTAGACTTTTATTCAGTCCTTCAGCATACCTCTATCCTTCCAGCTACCTAAAAATACAAAACTTGGAGACTTTGGAGCATTTTATATTCTTTTATTTCCAATCATTGATGGTAATAAAAATAATAATGGTAATAATAATAGTGGTAGTAGTAAGTAGTGTTTATTGATACTTACTATGTTCCTGGCACCATTTAGGATTTCACTTATTTGGGGTACACAACAACCCATTTGAGATTGATAGTCCCATTTTTATTTATTTTTTTAAAGTTTTCATGTGAATTTGTTAGTTAACACAGTGTTATATTGGTTTCAGATGTACAATATAGTGATTTAACACGTCCATACATCATCCAGTGCTCCTCATTTGACAAGTGCACTCCTGAATCCCCATCACCTATTTCACCCATCTCCCCACCCACCTCCCCTCTGGTCACCATCACTTTGTTCTCTGTAGTTAAGACTCTGTTTCCCTTACACCATACACAAAGATAAACTCTAAATGGATGAAAGACCTCAATATGAGACAGGAATCCATCAAAATCCTAGAGGAGAACATAGGAGTAACCTCTTCGACATCGGCCACTGCAACTTCTTTCAAGACACATCTCCAAAGGCAAAGGAAACAAAAGCAAAAATGGACTTTGGGGACTTCATCAAGATAAAAACCTTCTGCCCAATAAAGGAAAGAGTCAACAAAACAAAGAGGCAACCCACAAAATGGGAGAAGATATTTGTAAATGACACTATGGGTAAAGGGCTGGTATCCAAGACTATCAAGAACTTCTCAAACTCAACACCAAAAAACAAATAGTCAAGTCAAAAAATGGACAGAAGACATGAACAGCCACTTCTCTATAAAAGATATACAAATGGCTAAGAGACACATGAAAAAATGTTTAACATCATTAGCCATCAGGGAAATTCAAATCAAAACCACATTGTGATACAATCTTACACCAGTTAGAATGGCAAAAATTGACAAGAAGCAACAAATGTTGGCGAGGGTATGGAGAAAGAGGAACCCTATTACACTGTTGGTGGGAATACAAGTTTGTACAGCCACTTTGGAAAACAGTGTCCTCAAAAAGTTAAAAATACAGCTACCCTATGACTCAGCAATTGCCCTACTGGGTATCTACACCAAAGATACTGATGTAGTGAGAAGAAGGGCCACATGCACCCCAATGTTCATATCAGCAATGTCCACAATAGCCAAACTGTGGAAGGAGATGAGTTGCCCTTCAACAGATGAATGGATAAACAAGATGTGGTTCATAGACACAATGGAATATTACTCAGCTATCAGAAAGGATGAATACTCAACATTTGCATTAAAATGGATGGAACTGGAGGGGATTATGCTAAATGAAATAAGTCAAGGAGAAAAAGACAATTATCATATGGTTTCACTTATTTGTGGAACATAAAGAATAGCATGGAGGGCATTAGGAGAAGGAAGGGGGAAATGAAGGGGGTGGAAATCAGAGTGGGAGATGAACCATGAAAGACTATGGTCTACGGGAAACAAACTGAGAGTCTCAAAGGGGAGGAGAGTTGGGGGATGGGTTAGTCCCATGATGGGTATTAAGGAGGGCACGTATTGCATGGAGTACTTTAAATTAAAATTCCAGTTGTTCTTCAAAGTCTATGTCCTTTGAAAATTATCATCCTTAAGCATAATAGTGGCCTTCTGAATCTAAATATCTCCAGACATCCTCCCTAAAACCTAGAAGTTCAAAAAGGGACAGAAATGAAACACATGATCCACACATTCAGCATTTTCTTTTAAAGATTTTATTTATTTATTTGACAGAGAGTAAGAGAGAGAGATCACAAGTATGCAGAGAGGCAGGAGAGAGAGGGGGGAAGCAGGCTCCCTGCTGACGATATTTTTTAGGAGACAGAAAATTCAAATTGCTTTTTGGTGGAGAAATTAACATGAAGTTGCAAGAGTTTCTGCCATAGCCATAGCCTGTGAAAATGCAAGGAAAAGATAAGAGCAGAATGGAAGACATAAATGAATCACCTCAGAAAGAAAAAGTACAACACTCACTGCAAAATAAATAAATAAATAATTGTTAATTAATTAATTAATTCTGAAATGTGGTGAACATGGTTGTTCACAATATTGGCTACAAGTAGATTGCTTACTTATTATTGGAACCAGAAGTGGTGCCTCCTAGTGAAGTTGCTTTTTTGAGTGAAAAAGATGAAAATTAGTAGCTCTCCTTAGAAAATCAAAAGAAGGAAGTAAGAGGGGGAGGGAATTATTAGGAATCTTAAATAAGCAAATGAGAACCCAGGTATGCAAAATCACTTTTTATTTCTCCCTCCACCTCCTATGCATCATGTATCAAATTAACTGGACTTCCAGATGATGGCAGAGGGGAGCAGTCTTAAATTAGAAACCTCCCAAAAGGTTTTTCTTTTTTGGAATAAGAAAAAAAAGATAAAATAAACTCCAACAAGGTCATTGTCAAATATGGAGATAGAAAATAAGAATAAGAACATTTGGGTTGATTAAAATGCTCCTCCCTAAATCAAAAACAAGACAGAAGAAAATGATTGTGCAATTATCCAAATTAAAGTAAATATTCTGAAAAAAGCTATTGGGAGATTTTAGAAAATAAACACACAGGTAGAATTAGAAATGCAAACCTCACTACTCCTGAAACTAATATTACACTATGTATTAACTAACTGGAATTTAAATAAAAACTTGAAAAAGAAAGAAAGGGAGAGAAAGAAAGGAAGAAGGAAAGAAGGAAAGGAGAGAAAGAAGGAAAGGAAATGAGGGAGGGGAAGAGAATGGAAGGGAAGGGAAGGAAAGGAGAAGAAAGGAAAGAAGTAAGGAAGGAAAGGAAAGCAAGCAGTCAAAAAGAAAGGAAAATCTCAGCACAAATGGACCAAAAAGAAAACCAAGAGGTTAGGAGAGGGGAGGAAATGAGACTAGAATAAGAGGTGAGGAGAGAGGAGGAAATGCATTAAACTAAGGAGAAAAAAAATTGAAGACAAAAATAAAATCATCTCATAAGTGGAGAAGAAATTACAATATGCACAAGAGTGAATATGTAAATGAAAATTTAGTGGGGGATATTGAAGAGACATGCAAACAGAAGATTGAAAATGAAGAAAGAGGGGTGCCTGGGTGGCTCAGTGGGTTAGGCCTCTGCCTTCAGCTCAGGTCATGATCTCAGGGTCCTGGGATCGAGCCCTGCATTGAGCTCTCTGCTCAGCAGGGAGCCTGCTTCCCCCACTCTCTCCGCCTGTTTATCTCTCTGCCTGCCTCTCTGCCTACTTGTGATCTCTGTCTGTCAAATAAATAAATAAAATCTTTAAAAAAAAAAAGAAAAGAAAATGAAGAAAGAAAAGGATCCGAGAGAAAGAGATAATGAAAGCTAAACAAGGAAAGTCTAACAAACATATAATTGGTACCTCTGGAAAAGTCAAAGCAAAACAATAGAAAAAAAATGTTTTAAAGTTATAATCCAAGACAAAGGAATAAATTGAATTTAAAGGTTTAGAGGTCCCATGTATACCTGATAAATTTGATCTAGAACAATGAACTCTGAGAAATCTTACAAAACTGGCCTAAATTGGAAAAAAAAAAAAAAAAGCCATGTAATTCCCACACAAAAAGATGAATTCTTTATGGAGATAAAAGGAAAAAATAACACAGTCACCAGACTTCTCACCAGCAACACAGACAGCAATGAAGGAGCTTTTTAAAGAAACTCAAAGAGGGGCGCCTGGGTGGCTCAGTGGGTTAAAGCCTTCGGCTCGGGTCATGATCTCAGGGTCCTGGGATCAAGCCCCACATTGGGCTCTCTGCTCAGTGAGGAGCCTGCTTCCTCCTCCCTACCTTTCTCTCTCTGCCTGCCTCTCTGCCTACATGTGATCCCTGCCTGTCAAATAAATAAAATCTTTAAAAAAAAAAAAAAAAAGAAACCCAAAGAAAAAGTAGTGTCAAAATATTTTTTATCCAGCCAAGTGGGCCTTTGTATATATATATATATATATGCTACAAAAAACAGATTTGAGAAAATAGTAACTCTGTCAAAGAACTCCATCTCAGAATTCTACTGAAGCATGAACTTCATCCAAAGAGAAGATAACCAACTAGGGGCCCTGAGTGACACAGTTGGTTAAGCATCCAACTCTTGGTTTTGGTTCAGATCATAATCTCAGGGTCATGATCTCAGGCTCCCTGCTGAGATTCTCTCTCTCTGTCTCCCTCTGCCCCTTCCCCCACCACTTGTACACATGTTCTTTCTCTAAAATAAATAAATCTTAAAAGAAAAAGATAACCAGGTACACATACATAGATATTATACATATTAATTGTATTGCTATGTGTTATATACTATATGTTAGTGTGTATATGCACATATGTTGTATAAATTACACAGTCACATACAGTACTATAGAGATACGAAGACTAAAACAGTGTAGAGTTATGAGTGGAATAGCAGTAGGTAAATGTTATCTTTTCTGGGAAAGATGAAAGGATATAACTAAAAACAACTAGGTGAAGGAAAAGAGAAAGGAAAAAATGGGAATAACATCATTGACTGCTATAAGGTTAATAAGTACAAATCAAAACTTCTATTTATAACCAAATAGTAAAAGGTTAAAACCAGACTGTAAAAAATTAAGAATAAATAAATTAGAGATAGGATTAAGGGAAGAATACAAATATAACCACTGAAAGAAAAATACACACTTACTAGATACTAATATATATATATATATATACATATGTATATATATATATGTATATTTTTAAAAGATTTTATTTATTTATTTGACAGACAAAGATCACAAGCAGGCAGAGAGAGAGAGGAAGGGAACCAGGCTCCCTCCTGAGCAGAGAGTCCGATGTGGGGCTTGATCCCAGGACCCTGGGATCATGACCTGAGCCGAAGGCAGAGGCTTTAACGCACTGAGCCACCCAGGTGCCCCTAAAATATATTTTAAAATAGCAAGAAGAAAAACTCAATAGAAAAAAGAAACAATGTAAATATAATCGGTAATCATAACATTTTTATTTTTATTTGTTTAAAGATTTTATTTATTTATTTGTCAGAGAAAGAGAGCACAAGCAGGAGGAGCAGCAGGCTGAGGAAGAAGCAGGCTCCCCGCTGAGCAAGGAGTCTCATGTGGGACTCAATTCCAGGACTCTGGTGGGTGATCCCATAACATAAATTATATGGCCGTTTTGAGGTCAAACATAACAATCCTGTGATACAGGTAAAAGGTTTTAATTCACTTACTCCTATAGACTGAACATTTATGCACTTCAAGAAATCCTCATTGAAATCTAATTTCCAACGTGATGGTGTTTGGATACAGGGACATCAGGAGGTGACTAAGTCATGAGGGTAGAGCCCTCATTAATGGGATTTGTGTCCTTATGAGAGTCTCCAGAGAGCTCCCTCTGTAAGGAGACAGGTATCTATGAACTAGGAAATGTCCCTCACCAGACCTTCTTTCTTCCAGGGCCTTGATCTCAGACTTAAGCCTCTACAACTGTGAGAAATAAATTTATGTTGCTTATAAGCCACCTAGTCTATGGTATTCCATTATCATAGTTTAAACAAAGTTACCTACTTAAATAAAGTAGATTTTCAAGTTGGCTAATGACACAAAATCCAGTTATTCTGTATACAGGAAATATACCCAAAATGTAAATGTCTGGAACGTTAAAAAGAAATATGTGGCAAATCTGTACTAGGCAAAGGAAAACAAAATGAATACAGAAATGACCATCTTGATATCAGACAGAATTGAATTCAGGCAAAAGTATTAAAGAAAACTTCAATGTTGTAATGTTGAAAGTTATAGCTCACAATAAATATTTGACAGTTATAATTATGTCTGCACCAAAAAATAGAAAATAATCTATATAAAACACAAAATAAAGAAATTGCAAGGAGAAACTGATTAAAAAATAATAATAGGGTATATCACTCTCAAATGACATCAGTGAAAAAATAATGATTAGAAGATTTAAAGAACATAATAAAATATCAATAAGATAGATCATATATAAATATGAACATATTTATATTTTAAATATATAAATATATTTATATATATAAATAAATCACTCTGATGGGAGAGAATATGCCTTCTTTCCAAATATATATGGATCATTCATGAGAAAATTGATCATATATAGGATCATGAACAAAACCACCATAAGTTTGGTAGATTAGAGATATTTGGAAAATATTTTTATTAGAGTGCAAGCCAAACACAAAATCCATTCATTAAAAAAATTTGAAATAAAGATGATATCCACTTTGAAAACAACAAATAAAATTAAAATTTTTTTATCAAACTTTTTTTAAGATTTTACTTACAACTCTCTACACAGAGAGAGACAATGAGATCAGGAACACAAATGGGGGTGGGAGAAGGAGAAGCAGGCTTCCCGTTGAGCAGAGAGCCTGATGTGGGGCTTGATCCCAGGACTCTGGGATCATGACCTGAGCCAAAGGCAGACGCTTAACGACTGAGCCACCCCAAGCACCTTATCAAACTTTTGAGTGAAAGAAGAGCTGCCGAGCAAAGTAAGCGAATTTAAGAAAAAACAGTGATCATGAAAATTGTACATAACAGAATATATGGTATACACAGAGCAACCCTTAAGAAAATAAATTTAAGAAAAAAGAAGGGTAATAAAATGGTACACAAGTTATAACTAATAAGAACAAAATGGCAGTGATGAGGAAATAAGACATTTTCCTTCATCCTCCAGCTGTGGAAGCTGCAGCTGACCCTGAGCCCCTGAGCTCCTGAGTGAGTTGAGGAGACTCAGCAGCAAGCAGAGTGGCAGCCGCCCCTCTCAGGAGACCACTGGGTCATCTCTTCCCCTGGCCTTACCTTCCCATGGTCACATGTGGACAGAGCCATGTATGGCCAATATGTATCCCCCATATGCTGACCTTGGAAAGACACCAGAGATATTTCCAGCAGAAGATTTGGTTCTGGGTTGGTGAAACTGAGTGTGAAAACAAAGTCATGCAGTGGTGTGGGATTCTCAATATCTGGTTCATCTCATACAGACACTGGTAAAGTTTGGGGAACAGCGGGGACCAAATAAAAATGGTATGGGTCTTGTCGGACTTTCACAGAAAAATGGAACACAGATAACTCTCTGGGAATGTAAATTGCAATTGAAGACCAGATATATCAAGCTTTGAAGCTCATATTTAATATCCTTTTCGCCCAACACAGGCAAGTGGTAAAATCAAGTCTTACAAGAGGGAGTTGATAAACCTTGGTTGTGATTTTGTTTGGTTAGCTATCTTTGGTTATGAGGGTTGGCTTGTTGGGGACCAGAAGACCTTTTGACAGTGCCAAGTCAAAGCTGACAAGAAATAACTCTGCAATGGGTTTCAGGACGGGGGACTTCCAGCTGCACACTAATGTCAACGATGGGACAGAATTTGGAGGATCAACTTATCAGAATGTATGTGAAGATATTGACACTTCAGGAAACCTTGCTTGGACATCAGGTGCCAACTGCACTCACTTCGACGTTACAGCCAAGTATCAGCTGGATCCCTCTGCTTCCACTTCTGAAAAAGTCAACAACTCTAGTTTGATTAGTGTGGGCTCAGACTCTGAGGCCTGGGTCAAGTATACACTGTCTGCTCTGGCAGCTGGGAAGAGTATTCATGCTAGAGGCCCAAAAGTTGGGCTTGTTCTGTGGCTAGAGGCCTAATCCAACTGAAAGAAACCTCTGGGAACAGATATCAGAAGTTTTCACCTTTGTGTATTTCCAGTGTGACCAAGGTGATCAAAACAAAGTCTGATCTAAATAAGAGCTGTGCTTTAAATATTTATTTATTTATTTATTTGACAGGCAGAGATCACAAGTAGGCAGAGAGGCAGACAGAGAGAGAGAAGGAAGAAGGCTCCTCACCGAGCAGAGAGCCCAATGCAGGGCTCGATCCCAGGACCCCAAGATCATGACCGGACCCGAAGGGAGATACTTTAACCCACTGAGCCACCCAGGCACCCCTAAATATTTAGACAGTGACTCATTAGCTGGGTTCTAGGTGAATTGGGATCTGAGCTAGATACCAACATGGCAGTCATGCAATCCCCTATATGTTACTTAAATGTATTTAGCTGTTAAATATGCTTCCCCCCCAATAATGAAATAGACCTTTATGAATGCTGTGCAATTGTCTGCGTGTTTCTTTTTATGCCCCATTAGCGTTGCAGCAAGATATAAAATAAACATTCAAAAGTTAATAGGTTTCACATACACAAATAATAAGTAGTTAGACAATATAATGGAAGAGAAATTCCCATTTACAATGAAGAAAATATAAAGATGAGATATTTAGGACTAATCGGTAAGACAAAATCTATCAAAACATATATTCAGAAGACTGTTAAATGATCCTGATCAACACAAAAGTAGACTTGGGCAAATGGACACACATCTCTTGTTGGTTAGCATGACTTGGCATCATCAAGATGCCATTTCTTTCTAGGTAAACGTATGGACAATATGAAAAGAGCTTTTGTGGAGCTAGTCAAATGAATACTAAAGTCTCTATGAAAAAAATGTAAATATGGACAAAGAAAACCTAAGGAAACACAGGAAAAGGAGAGCTGTAAAGAAGTAACCCTAAGAGAGGAACAGAATATATTATAAACTCACTATAATTAAAACACGTATACCTGGCATATGGCTAGATTTATCTATATCTCACCAACCCATAAATGTGTATAACTTTTGAACTAAAAATTCCACTTCTAAGGTGTTACCCCAAAATATGCATTTAACCATACAAAATATGCATACATATCCAATATTATCCATTGTGATGTTATTTATAACTGCAAAATAATTGGAAACTATTGATGTGCTCAAACATAGGAAATTGATTGAATAAACTTTGACTTATATACATGGTGGTGTATCATGCAGCTTTAGAAAAGAATGAGAAAGATCTCCATGAAGTGTTGGAAGTTATACTGAGGATGTATGTTAAGAAAAAAAAAAAGCAAAGTACTTACTTTTGCAAAAAGGAACAGGAAAAACCAGAAAGCAGTAAAATTGGTTACCCATAAACAGAGAAAGAAGTGGCAGGGAGGCAGGGGGAAGTAGGAGGGAGCCATACAGAGTGGAAGAAAGAAGAGAGTATGACATTTTTCTGAATATAATTTTTGAACAGTTTTGACTTTTAGAAGCACACTAATGTTATCTACATAGTCAAACAAATTAAAACAAGATAGGAGTTTAAAAAAGAAAAATCTAAATCTAAATGCCAATGTACAAATAAAACTTACTAAGTTTCACATAAATAACAACCACACTGAAAGGTGGGGGGTTTGGGGGAGCGCTAAACCAAATAATTTTTTTTTAATTTATTTATTTGAGAGAGAGGCAGTGAGAGAGAGCATGAGCGAGGAGAAGGTCAGAGGGAGAAGAAGACTTCCCGTGGAGCTGGGAGCCAGATGTGGGACTCAATCCCGGGACTCTGGGATCATGACCTGAGCCGAAGGCGGTCGTCCAACCAACTGAGCCACCCAGGCATCCCAACCAAATAATTTTTTAACATGAAACTTTGACTACATATTCTTAGTGTGTGGGAGAGAAGGAAGGCACACAAACAGATCTTGAATTCTTTTTAATAGATTAGGAGTCTTTTTTTTTTTTTTTTAGTGGTATGGATATAGCACTTCTAGAAATGTGTTGAACAAATCACAGAGTTGAACAAATACATAATTGTGTTAATATTGTTGGGATCCAGAGTTTTTACTGTGGGAGGAAGATAAAATGTGCAGTGGGGAAGGGTTAAAGATTGTGAAGTTGAATTAGCATTGGGGATTGTGATGTGGTAAGGACCCTGAGCCTCATATTTTGAGAAATTTTGCCTTGTTAAGGATATGTTTTAGCATAAACATACGATATTTTTAATATTCTTATGTTTATATAACTTAATATACTTAAGTGATAAACTTGAAATATATTTGTTTAAACTCAGTCTGCCAATACTCCAGTTCTCCCTTACTCCTCAGCCAGAGTGACAAAGACTTGTCAGAATAGTTACTCTGGGTCTGTCCCAGGCAGACTGGGACACGTGTTCATCACACACACACACACACACACACACACACACACACACACTCTTCTCAGGCTGCCCTGATCGCTTGTGATTTTTACTTTTCCTTTACTAGATTTCATCTTGTAAGTCCTTGGAGAGTAGGGAAATGGTTCAGTCACCTGCCCTTGAAAAGTGGCCCTTTTCATTCAGGACCAGCAATCAGAGGAGGCTTACCTTACCTCGGAACACGTATCTTTGGACTGGTTAAAATCGAACGCCCATCACTAACTGATCAGAGCATCCATTTGCTCATTTGTAAAAATACGGGGGATAATAGCTTGCTAGTTGCTGTAGAATTAAATAAGATAATCTATTATGAAGCACCTAGAGTGGCTCACTGCATCCAATAAGTAGTAGTATTATTTTATTGTTACTTTCGTTGTTACTGTTTTTCTTTAGCGTCGTCCTCCAATGTTTAGCTTGAAAATATAATCTAATTTTCATGAATAACCCATTACAGATCAGTCATGTATGAATTTATTTAAACCTCTTTAGGAACTATAATTCCTGTTTTACTTTTTAAAGTAATGAGTTCCATAAACTTTATTTCCTGCTGTGTAACATGGCATTTTGTTTAAATTGTTTTAACTTAGCTCTTCCAAGCACCAATGGGTTCCTCACAGCTCTAAAAACCCAGTATTTTGTATATAAATTTGTTTTGATCTAATTCACACCCTTGGAAGTTTTATAGGTGCCAATCATATAGCCTAATATTCATCATTATTCTGGGCCCAATGATTTTATTTGTACTGTTTTAAAATTCAAGTGGAATCCAGAACTCTGAAACCTAGCCTTAGCCTCATGAGTGAACAGGTCATTCCAGGAAATAACCTATTCTGTGACCTTCCCGTTTATGGTCTCCATTACCCTACCTCTCAGAATGGGGTTCTCAGGGTCTGGATGCTGTTGGTCACCAACTTAGATCTATGACTGTAGAGAAATTGTCCCTAGCATGAATTCATCAGGTGCTATTACTGTACTATCAGATCCAATGGATCCTGTCTCTCAGATTGAAGGGAGATTTCCTAGAACATTTTTTTTATATGTTTACCTTTTTGTTTTAGTCTTGGCACAGTTTCAGATAGATCATTGTTCCAAAGAGTAGAACAAAAAACTCCATAATAGGCATTATCTGCGTGCATTTTAGGGATTAGGATAGTTCTGTCTCTTGACAAGAGACACAAAAGAAACATGCGGTTTATAGATTTGTATCTTTGTAGACAAAAGAACTGTAGATGAACTACACAAAGTGTATGAAAACTAGAAAACAAGACAATGCAGGCTATTTGGTGCTGTGCAAATCAGAAAAAAAAATTAGCGTATAGAAGAAACTGGTGTTTTTCACCAGTATGCTCAAAATCCCTGGCAAGGGAAGGAATCAGAGGAGAGCATATGTATAATATATATTATTTTATCAAATATGTATGAACATATTATTTTATAAATTTTTAAGTACATCATTTAAAAATCAAATAGCTATCAAAGCTTTATAATTTAAAAAGCATTTCCCTGTCCCACCTGTCCTCAGTACCAATTTCAGGTGCAAATCATGTTCAACTCTTAGATTTTTTTTTTCTAATGTTAGCTGAAAGATTTCAAAACAACAGTTAAATACACCTAATTTCTTTTTCTTTTAAGATTTTGTTTATTTATTAGAGAGAGAGTTTGAGTGGTGGGGGGTGGAGCAGAGAGAGAGGGAGAAGCTGACTCCCCAGAAGCTGAGTCCCCAGGACTTCTTCAGGATCCTGGAATCATTCATGACTTGAGCCAGAGACAGGTGCTCAACCGACTCAGCCACCCAGGTACCCCTAAATACTCCTAATTTCTGTTTCAGTCTTAGGTAGGGTTTATGGCCTTTCCTTTGTAAAATGGGGATTTTGCTTTCTTAAAATTCTTTAAACACACAAATTCTCACATAGCCGCATATTCTCTTACTCATACACACTCATATCACACTATTATTTCATCCTCTCAATATAGTTATGCCATAATTTTTATTGAAAAACACAGTTATTTAAGTATTTATTGCTAACCAAGCAATGTTGAATTTAATTTCCCTTTAGTCAGTTTGGGCTTACATTTTATTTTCTGCTCATTTTCTTTTCCTTGGGGTTGACAATTGAATCAATCCCTGATTCCTCTCTTCTGCTCTCTCTCTCCCCTCTTTTGCTTCTCACTCCGGCTCTCCATCTTCCTTTCCTTCTTCCTTTCTCTTCTCCCTCCCAACTTCTCCTGCTCCCCCTCTTTCCATTTTCCAGGAATTTAATATCCATATATATACAAACATTCTTTCAAAAACCCTCTTAAAATATCTTCCCCAAATTTCAGCTATTAAACTCTAACCTGTCTGTTCTTATTTCTTGGAGAATTCCCTCTGGGTGCTCTTCCTCTTCATCCTCTTCATCTCCAGTGTGGGCTGATGCTCTCCAGACTGACTCTGCACCTGCTGTCCTCACATTGCCTTAACCATCACTGGAGAATTCCCTCTCCCTTTCTCCTGTAATGAATTTTTATTCCTTGGCTATCAGATCTTGCTTGCTCTTGATTTGTTTCCCCATTTTGTAGAAGCACTCCTTTCATTGCCTCCTTAGAAAGAATGCGTGAGTACTTACACATCTAAGCTTGTTTTTAGTCTGACCTTATACCTATTTCATAGTTTATCTACAGAGAAGTCTTGGTTGTAAATTACATTTCCTCTGTATTGTGAGAGCATCACTATGTGCTCTTCTGTCTTCCAATACCGATGTTGACAGCTGGATTGCCTTTAAACTTGGTGATAATATGCTTTGGAGTAGTTCCTTTATTTTTTCAGCCATTATCCTGGGTGCATATTGAGCTCATTCATCGAGAGACTCGTGTTCTTCCATTATGAGAATTTTACTTTATATTTTTTCTTATTCATTTATGTTGCAAGTTTCTTCTTCTGTTTTCTCTTTTCTCTCTGCTACTTCTGTTAGTAGATATTGGAGACTTACCATTTTCTTATTTTCATAACTTCATATTATTTTATTTTTTCATTTTCTGGAATATTTCCTTAGCTGCAAGTTGAAGGTTTTATATCTGCTATTGTGTTTCTAATTTCTAAGAGTTTTTGTTCTCTTTAGTCTTCCTTTTCTACCTCATTTCCTTCTTATATCCAGGAATTAGTGAGCTGAATTTTGCCTCTCTAAAGATTAATTTTTTAAAGATTTTTTTTCTGATCCTTGAATTGCTTTCCTTTCCTCCAATTATGCTTTTTAATATTTGTGTCTTGATCTTTGTCTTTGACATGAAAGGTGTTCCTTAAGTGCATCTTAGCTGCTAACTAATATTTGAAGAATGAGTTTCCAAAAAGATTACAGGGTCTGTGGGCCTTGGGGGGTCAGGGTGTGTCTTCTTGTCTGGTGTGGGTTTAGGTACCTGGGAGCACTGAGGGGCCCCATCCTATTAGTATAGGTGCAGGTCTAAGTTCAGTTTCTTAGAAAGAAACCTAGATCTCCAAAACTCTAATCAAGAAATACGTCTTTCAAATGAAATCTTGCCATTTGAGACGACGTGGATGGAGCTAGAGGGTATCATGCTTAGTGAAATAAGTCAATCAGAGAAAGACTACTATCATATGATCTCCCTGATATGAGGAAGTTGAGAGGCAATGTGGGGGACTTGGGGGGTAGGAAAAGAATAAATGAAACAAGATGGGATCGGGAGGGAGACAAACCATAAGAGACTCTTAATGTCACAAAACAAACTGAGGGTGGCCAGGGGGAGGGGGTAGGGAGAGGGTGGTGGGGTTATGGACACTGGGGAAGGTATGTGCTATGGTGAGTGCTGTGAAGTGTGTAAACCTGGCAATTCACAGACCTGTACCCCTGGGGCTAATAATACATTATATGTTAATAAAAAATTAAAAATTAAAAAAAAATCGGTCTTTCCTGATATAATGGGCTCAACATATGCCCAAAGTAATGTCCTGTCAGAGACTTGTAAGCCTGGCTTTCAACAAGTTAGGGAAGGAGACAGAATGTGATCAGGAGTGGGCTCACCATTCCACTAAAGACTGGAGCCAGTCCCCATTTTTCAGTTAAATACTCCGTTGGGTCTGGTGGTCAAATGTCCAAATTGTTTCAGGATCGCTTCAAGGAGTGAGTTTCCAGGCTCTGTCAGAAAGAGGAGGGCCATCTCTACTCCGTGCTGGGTTGGGGAAGGGATCTGAAATAATATAGGACACCCAATTAAATCTGACTTCAAGATAAATGTTGCCTTTTCCTATATAAATTATGAATTTATTGTTTACCTGAAATTCAAATTTAACTGAATATACACATTTTTCCTTGTTAAACCTTGTGACCTTAATCTGGAGTGACTATAGACTTTCAATTAATATCGTTGATTTTAGGCCAGCCTGCACTTCTCCTTTCCAAGGTGTCTGGCAGGAATGACTAATTTTTGGCTTCCTGAGGTTCTGTGATAAAAGTAAGATTGCTGTTGGCTTATTCTTGCCCTACCCCCAGCATCAGTTTCAATGTTCTTTATATATTAACTGAGCTAGCATTATCTAGCTTGTTTCCAGATTCTAAAATGGTTTGTTTACTCTCATTTTATCTATAATTGAGGGTTTATATTAAAACAAACAAAAACCTACACCCACAAAAACTTTTTTTACTTCCTTTTTGGTGAAATTTCATAGTTTTTAAATTCACTATGTTTAATCAGTATTCTTCAATAATATTGCTAAATGTGTAAATAATAAGTGGCAATAAGATCACTTCATGGCTGTCTGGATAAACATAGAAGATTAACCACCACATTTATCTTCTTTTTCTCTGCAAGTCCCAGGAAATGATGGGAGAAGAATTTGAAAACCTAACAGTTGTGAGAAAACACTTTTCAAGTCCTTTTTGGGAACAGGACATCTGAATGAACTGTCTAGAATGGAGGAAAGTGCAGCTGAGTGCCTGGACATGGGATGACTATTAAGAAGCAGCAGGTTTTCCCCACTCCATTCCCCATTCCCCTCTCATCCTTGGAAAACACCAGGTGCCACAGCAGTTGGGATTGATAGGCCCAGGGGACAGCAGGTTCATTAGTTTAAAGTCCATACGTGGAAAACCCCTCAGACACCTTCCCATGTGCTGGGCATCAGATATCTCTCCCTCCCCCACATCCCACAGTGAGGCAGGACTGATTGGTCTCTGAAAAAAATAGAAATGGAAAGGACCCATTATGTCCGTCAACACAGAAGGTTGCATGGGTTCTCTGCGAGGTCGACAGCAGGGAGATTAATTGAAAAATAGAGAGAGGACTTCAATGTCCTCCCCTCATCTTGCTTCCAGAATTCTCCCAGGCATATATCTTATCTTCCTCCCTCATACAAGATATCCTGCTGACAGAAGAACTCAAAACAAAGATTTCCCTCCATATACTGATTTTGAAGGATCCTTGAATGAAGAGGACAACTCATGACCTCCTTGTCCTTAAGTGCTACCCAGTACCTACACGTATCTACATAGAAATATCAGCCAGCTTTTTATGGCTTTGCTCTTTAATATGAGCAGACTTTAATATGAACAAACGTGGATTACCAGACTTCAGACTTTTGAAGAAAGTCCTCACATATGAAGGAAAAAACAAACAGGAAAAAGGAATTCAGAGAAAAGAGAAATAATACACAGAGCACCAAAAAATCTTCCTAACAATTATGATTAATACTTCTTGAGAACAAATAGAAGGTTTTGAGACCCCCCCCAAATAAGAGGGAACAGAGTGCTATAAAATGAATGAAACAATCAAACAAGAAAGAGAAGTTATAAATTAAACATAACTAATAATTAAAAGATCAGAAGATAACATTTAGGAAACCTTCCAGAAAGTGAAACAAACTCAAAGAAAAGAAAGATAACAAAAGTAAGGATAAATTAAAGATAAGTACAGACAACCCAATATCCAAGTAGAAATTTAAGAAAAATAGACCAGAGGGGAGAAAATTACCCGCCCCCCAAAAATAATATGAGAAAATTCTCAGAACTGACAGATGCTTATGAGTGTCCAGAGCAATAAATCACACCTAAACACACACACACACACACACACACACACACACGGACACAAAATATTCTTCTTAAATTTCAGAATGATGAAGGCAAAAAAGAAAAGATTGATCACAGCACGAAATTGGATTCAGATTAGTTGTGGGTGTTTCCTCAGTAATCTGGGATTCTAGAAAGTTAGAAATTCTTAGGGAAGATAATTTTCAATCGGGAAATCTATCTCTAGCCTAAATATCTATTTGTGTTAGAGCACGATTCTCAAATATTAATATGTATGCAAATCACCTGGGATCTAGTTGAACTGAAGCTGGTTCTTCACTTGGCTGTAGGCAGGGACTGTGCATCTGTAATTCTAACAGATCTGAGTGATGCCAATGTTTCTGGTCAGTGACCCACACTTTAAGCAGCTTTAAGGTTTTAAAAGATGGTAGAAAATTTAAGGGACTAAACCAGATAAGAATCCTGGGAACAGGTGAATAAACACAGAAACCTAGCAAATGGAAAATCCAATAGCATGAATACACACAAAGCCTAGGGCACAACCAGTTGAGATGACAACAGATGGATGGAGATATATGGAGTTTTTCACAGAAAAACATGAAGAAATAAATATTTTCACAGATTTGGGAAGAAAATTATTTTTCAAGTAGGGGAAAATAACTAGAGGTTTTGGAAAAATAAAATAGTCTTAGATACATACAAAATAAACAAATTTTAAAAGACAAGGCAATTATTACTTCTAGGGAAAAAACAGTTATACAAGAAATAAAATATGTTCAGAGAACAACGCTTGGCTCAATATTGAACTATGTTTGTAAAGTTATTATTTCAAGAACAGTTTGCGCTGGTTAGTGGAAGGTTGGTAGAACTTGCTGAATGTGTTGGTGGTAATAAAAAAAAAAGTAGCATAAAAGGAGGTAAAGAGATTCTAATGTGAGTAAAAATGAAACAGCAGTATAAGATGCATCTGGTGAGGTTATTTCCAATGGAGATATAGCAGTTGATATACTTCAACAAAGGATATTTGTTGAAATATGGGGAATAATGAACAAAATAAGTGGCTAAATACTTGGAAAGAGGCTGTTTCGGGAGTCGGGGGTGGAAATAGAGATTATGAAGGAACAGGGCAATGGACCGCTGGTTTTTGCATAACTCTTAGTACTACTGAGTTTAAACTTTATATGTGTGGCTTTGAAAAAAAAGGTGCAGATGTGCACATGTGTAGCTCTCTTGTGACTGTTGAATAAATGGTAAAATCTTATTTTTTGTGTTCATCCTGCTGGATAGTGGCACTATGGCTAATTCAGCCATTTGTTACTCTTTGAAGGTGCCCGGAGGCTTGGGGAAGTAGATGCTGGGAACTCAGGGCCCATTCATTGCCAAGTCTGATGAGTGTGCTTCTTGCCCTTCATTCATCTCTACCAGTAGATTCATCCCAGGCGCCTCAGGCCCCAGGCAAGATCAAATCAGAAATCGCAACCTGGTCTTGCCTATGTCCTTTGTTCATTCTGACAAGCCACAGGAAAGGGTCACTTGGTCCTTTTTAACAGGCCAGTGGCTTGATCCAGGAGAGAGGATTTTCATTAATGAAGGAGGGATAAGGGGGCAGGGGGATTGCTGTTTTTGCAAATCCACAGGAGTAGGCAAAGGTATTTTTCCTCCATGAATCATTTAGAAACCTACAGGTTAAATTTGGAGCAAGAGAGACTATCTGCATTTTGCCAATAACCTGACCCTCTTTTAGGGATGCTCTCAGATTTTCCAGCCAGAATCACTCCATGCCAAGCACTACAGAGTTGTTCTCCATTATACACACTGTATAATGAGGAAATGTAGTGAAATGGTTAATCCCAAATACCCCATAACCTCCAAATAATCATTTAAACCTTCCACTGGGATTCACTTATTTTTCTCCAGGATTTCCTTTTCTAATTATGTTTTGATTGGGCTAATATTTGTTTGAACATCCTGACTTTATGCCTCCTCCATCACTTTTAGAGCTAATAACATGGGCCTGGGTGGAGTTCATAAATCTGTTGCAAGTAGGAAAGAAGGAAAAATAGCCTTGGCTTAATAATTTGTTACAGATAATTTATATAACCTCACATGAATATTCATTCATGAGGTCTCCTTGTCCCTTTAATGGAGAGAATTCTAATTAAGATCAGAGACTTTAACTGAAATAATAGTTCCAACATATAAGAATCCTCTGCATTAGTCACATGCCCAAAGGTTAGTTGTCCTTTGAATTCATCCATCCATCCATCCATCCATCCTTTTATTCATTTGTTCCTTTACTGCTTTGTGCATTCTACCTGAATTCATTCATTTAGTAAATACACAGGAGCACTACCATACCCCGGATCTGTGCTAGGTTTAGAGAAGATTAGGAGTAACAAATGCATGTATGATCTTCGCCTTGATGGAACTTTCTGCTAGTTTAGTGCAGTGAACACAAGATGCATCTGGTGAGGTTATTACCAATGGAGATTCCTGGGTTCTAAACCCCGTGGACACCAGAAGATACTGAAATGCATTCTTCTCTTCAAAGCCGTATGTATTCTAGGAGTCTCTGAGGTAAACAATCTTTGAACCTCACTTTGAGAATCACTGGGGCTGAAATTTTCCAAATGTCATTGTGGAAGTTCATGGACTTCCTGGTAGTGGGTCTCAAGGAGGTGAGTTCAAGATTATCTAACATCATCAGCACACATACCTCCCACTGTTACCATTGTCTCTGCTGCTTGTCCAGCCAGGCCAAGTTCTGTCCTGGGGCACTTGCTTGATCTCTCCTGGCTGCTCCAGGAGTGTGCCAGCAATGGTCTCATGTGGGCCTAAATAAACTATGGCTGTTACCGCATTACAGGGCCAGCAGTTGGACCCTGTGAAGGGGGCTGTCAGTGCTGGGACTACATAGAAGTGAGCCAGCCAATCACAGCTGCAAGATCACACTATGATTTGAAGTATTTCCCATGGAGTTCCAAATGGATTACTGCAAAACAAACACCAGAAATGCATGGACTGGGGTAGAATTTCTGCAGTGACCCGAATCATTTGACTTTGCTAAAAATCATATTTTTGGCCCATATTCCCCAAAAGTTTGATTCAGTAGGTCTGGGAGGGGGTCTGAGAACTCGTCTTCCTAACAAGTTCCCAGCTGATCCTTGCTGCTAGACGGGGGAACCATACATTGATACTCTCCAAGCTAGTGTAGCCCAGCATCTCTGTACTTCAACAAGAGAGACCTCAAACCTCTTCTGTTACACATTGTTCTAGTTCATATTCCCAGTTCAAATAACTGTGGAGTCTAAAAATGCCATTTGCAAAAGAAAATAAAAATTATTTTTCTATCTGCAAATCTGACATTAATTTCTGCAGCAAGGAGAGACCATAGCAAAATTACAAAGCCCACATATCCTGTGTGTGCTTTCCCTTTTGCCAACAGAGAACCCTGCAGGTGGGGAACAATTTCATCATTATTTTGAGTAAAACCAGTAAGCGCACGTCTCTTTTCAAACACTCCAACTCAATATGGAATTGTACTTAGAGAGCTCTAAAGGAAGGTTCATAAATTATATCTTCTTACCTGTTTCTCCTTGGTTTCAATTTAAAAAGAGTCATCAGGGGCGCCTGGGTGGCTCAGTGGGTTAAAGCCTCTGCTTTCGGCTCAGGTCATGATCCCAGAGTCCTGGGATCAAGCCCCGCATCGGGGTCTTTGCTCCTCTCTCTCCCTGCCTGCCTCTCTGCCTACTTGTGATCTCTGTCTGATAAATAAATAAAATCTTAATAAAAAATAAAAAGAGTCATCAACCCTGTGACTCATTTTTAACAGCTAAATAATTTTATTTCCCAATTAGGAAACTAATACTCACTTAAAAATAGGACATAAAGTTTCAAATAAGCTGCATATTCACTTGAATAGCTTACATTTTTGAGGGACATTTTCCCACATGTGGTATTCTATCATAAGCACTTCCTCACCGTATTAAGATAATTTTTTTGGAGAAAAAAAATGATTCTATCCAAAGGACAAAGCGAAATAGGAAAAATACAGCTTCCAAAGACATATCTGTCTGTGTAGATAGGAAAAAAGGTAAAGTTGTAGATGGAAATTAGCTGTTAAGATTTCACCAAGCTCTGCCACAGAAATGCAGACATGGGCACCCAAAGTGCAATTTCCAAAAGGAAAGTTGCCCTAAGCTCTCATAGAAATGCAAACAATTACATTTTATCAACCTGAAACTCCCAGGAGAATTAATAAATGTATCTCCCTTCTCCCAAGTCTAACTTTTGTTGCTGTGTTATATGTAAATATTGCAGAGCTCCTTTTTTCTCTCCTAAGGTTGTCTTCTTGACCTTCCTCCTCTACCTAATAAATGTGGCATTAGGATGCTATTATTCAGGTTAGCCAAATAAAATATTTCTCTTTTATTAACCAAGATAGTCTTTGCAGTGGCTTTCAATTTTGACCGCATAGTAGAAATGAGGGGAGATTTTAAAAAAATACTGAGGCCATAGACATCCCTCAGAGGTGTTTTTTTTTTTTTCCCCTTCAACTCTTTATTTAAATTCCAGTTGTTTAACACACAGTATAGTATTAGTTTCAGGTGTAGAAGTCAATGATTCATCACTTAACAACACCCAGTGCTCATCACGAGTGCCCTCCTTGAACCCTATCACCCATTTCACCCATCCCGTGCCCACCTCCCCTCCAGTAACCCTCATTATGTCCTCTATAGTTAAGAGTCTGTGTCCTGAGATTCTGTTTTAAAAGTGTTAATGGGGTGTGGGGCAGGGGGTGGAGATTGAGGGAACATCCCTGGACTGGCAGCATCCCAGGCATTACCTGGGAACTTGTTAGAAATATAAAATCCCAAACTCCACCTTGGACCCAGTGAATCAAATTATGGGGGGGGGGGGGGGGCTAGTCAACGGTGTTTAACAAGACTTCCTAGTGATTAAGTTGCCTGTTCAAGTTTAAAAACCATGACCCTATATCCTCCATTCACGTCAATGTGGAAAAGAAAAGGGGATAAAATATTTGTTCAACTTCATAGATCATTAAAAACCACTAACAGTTAAGAGCCCTTACTTTGTACCAGGCACTGTACTAATAGTTTTGCATGATTTTATGCTGATCATTTCAAAGACCCAGTGAAGGGGCCCTGTTATTATTCCTCTTATTTCAGTGAGAAATCTGACACAAGGGTAGACTTGTTTGCCAATTATACACAACAGGTAGGTTTAAATTCAAGCATTCTTTTTTTTTTAAGATTTTATTTATTTATTTGACAGAGATCACAGGTAGGCAGAGAGGCAGGCAGAGAGAGGAAGGGAAGCAGGCTCCCTGCTGAGCAGAGAGCCCAATGCGGGACTCCATCCCAGGACCCCTGCATCAGGACCTGAGCCGAAGGCAGAGACTTTAACCCACTGAGCCACCCAGGCGCTCCTAAATTCAAGCATTCTTATTCTAAAAACTCAGGGTTTTAGCATGACATTAACAACACATTGACTCTAAACACATTGACTCTAAATGTATGCCTGTCTCTCCCCTCCAGGTTGGGGGAAGTCACCTGACCTCCAAACTATCAACATGTTAATTGTGGCTCAACTATACAACCCTTTGTAGAAATTATCCTTTGTCAGCAAATTGCAGGGGGCTTCCTAACTAGGGCCTCCTTGCTATTTCTAGGGTCAGCATACCAGGAAAGTCAAGATAGATTGGTAAAGGGGAGAAAATATTCCAAGAATCTGATGCGATGATCTACTATCTAGATCATGCTCATCTTTGTCTGGATCAGAAGCACAGTTTCTGGAACTGAAGTCTTTTGCCTTTTAGTCCTATGTCTCTTCATGTTCTCAAATGAACTTGTCTTGGTTTCTGGACTTGAACTTGGAACTGAAGCAGTGATGTCTTAAGCAGCTTTTCAGAGGTCTAGATAGTACTCCTCTCTAGGCAATAAGTGATAGAATGTATGGGAAGCTGTCCTATAAGTAGTAAAGTTCTATACAACTATAAGGAATTATTATTAAGAAAATATACCACGAGGGAGAGATGTAAGCAATTAGCAAAAAAGTTTGGCTTCTTTAAAGGAAGACAGATTCTCCATAAAATAATTTCAGATGATGAGACGGACTCTTGCCATCTACTTTCTGGCGAGGCACAGGACATTGGGGAAACCACTCTGCATCTTTGGGTCTTGGTATCAGTTCTGCCCTGATATTAACATTTTTATAACTGGGCTTGACTAGTCTCTTTTCTTCCCTCCATTTTCTGAACCACACTGCAGTAGGACATTTTTTTGTCCTTGTTTCTATTGTTTCTGATCCCTGAGTGGGCTTTCCTCTCCTACTATCATTTCTTCCTTTTCCATGACCTTGGAGCCCATTCTTCTCCCGGCTCGCTCAAGAGGCTCATCTTGCCCTCCTCCATGTACCTCATTAGTTGTTTCTGGCCCCTACTAGCCCACGTCCTGCTGTGCTCTTGATTATTTAAACCTGGCTCACCGAAAGCTTTCAATGAGCCAGTGCTTTTCTTACTCATGGGATACTTCGTGCTCAACCCAGAGAACGGCAAATCCTTCACCGTAAAGTTAGAAAATAGGCTAGGTATGCGAAGTCTAGAACATAAAAGGAAGTGGCCAATAGGATTTGATGCCAAGTAGGAAAAAAGGTTCATAGACATCTTCATCGAAAGGTAATTAGAAGACCTAGTTCTCTCCTCTTCTGCTTTGCTGTCATCAGTATCTGTGCCTTGAGTTTTGATGACCTTAATTTTACATCTGAGCTCTGGGTTTTATCAAACCATAGTGTTCCAATCACTATCAACCTTTTCATTGTGTGTCAGGGCCATGTGAGATCACTGCAAAGAAGGAGAAATATCATTAGCCTAATACCTACACTAAATCCTTACACTAATATGGTCAAGGAAGACATCTTGACAATTTCTACACAAGATGAAACAGAATTAAACAAAACTGTGCCTAGAAAATTTTGCAAAACTATCCTGTTACAGATTTTCTTCAACTTGCGATGAGGTTGCATCCCATCAACCCATCACAACTGAAAATATCTTAAGTCAAAAGTGCATTTAAAGATTCAAAGATCATAGCTTAGCCTACCTTAAACATGCTCAGAACACTTATATTAGCCTACAGTTGGACAAAGTAATTCCCCACAAAGCCTATTTTATACTAAAGTATTGACTATCTCATGTAATATATTGGATACTGAACCAAAGGCAAAAACCAGAATGGTTTATGGGTACCACAGGGTTGGAAGTACATCAGTTGTTTACCTCTGTGAACAGGTGGCCGCTGCTGCAAACATCACCAGAGATGATCACTAGCCCAGTGTAAGAGGTAAATTCAGAATTCAGAATACGGTTTCTACTGAATGCTATTGGTTTTTGCTCCATTGTAAAGATGAAAAACCCTGAGCTGGTACAGTCTGCATTTGTAAGTCAAGGCTTAGCAGAATGAATTCCATACCCATCCATAGTAACTCCTGATCCCTGATAGATGCATAGCTGTATGTACATATGTATGTGAGTCTGGTCAAGTGGTAACCGCTTGCTTGTGTGTGTAACAAATCGGAAGGCTTTCTTCCTCCTGAAAAGGTAAAACATCTGTGTAGTTTTGCCAATGGAGTACTTGTATATTTCAATTATCCACATGATAAGATTTGTCACTGTTTGAGGCATCTCCCAGAGTAGGGAGCAAAGGGAGTAAGAAAAAGGATGGTCACATCATCATCGCTTTTATCTCAAGGAGCTGCAAACTTCCATCAGAAAGGAAAAATCAGGTGCACTAAATGGGGGAGGTAGGGAAAAAAACCTCCTTCTCCTTTAAACATCTTAGCTTCCAACCAGTTAAATCTGTGTGCTTAAAACAAAATCCACCCTGATAAGTCCTCTGTGCTTATATATGACAGCAGAAAGAGAAAGCAAAAACTAGCAATACAAGGCATGTCAGGTGTTGGAGGAAGAAAACTCTGTCTTCTAAAATGAGTGGCTGAATTAAAGACAGAATGTGGTTTTGGACAGTGGTTTTGGTATTTTCTTTTCAACCCATTAGTTTTTAAGGCGCTGCCTTTTCCTTCTCTGTCTCTCTGATTTTGCCTTTTTTGGTCTTGGCATTCCTCAGTTATTCTTCCGGTATCCAACCCTTGGCCTTAACTTTTCTGCTGCCTAACAACACACTAGTCGTTGATAGTGCCACCTGTGTTTTCCTGGTAGTCCAGACTTCTAGTCCACCCACTGATTTCTGGCTCCATCTTTCCTGAGCCAGGGTCAGCAGCTCAAATATAGGAATGAATGAGTGCTGCTAATACACCAAATCTGACTGGTAACATCCTTTGTTGTTGTTGTTGTTATGCAGCTAGAATCCATTAAGTGGAATGAAAGAAACTATGGATTAGCCCCTGTTTACTCTGCTGCCTAAAGCAACAGAAGGGATTTTGTTAAAAACAAACAAACAAACAAACTAATAACAACAACAACAACAAAAAAAAAAAGAAAAAAAATGGGATGCCTGTGTGGCTGTTGGTTAAGCCTCAGACTCTTCACTTTGGCTCAGGTCATGCTCTCAGGCAGATGGGACTGAGCCCCTTGTCAGGCTCCGTGCTCAGCTTAGGATTCTCTCTTTTTGCCTTAACCCCTTCCTACTCTTTTTCTCTCTCTCAAATAGACAAATCTAAAAAAATTATTTGGGTTAAAAACTCAGATTAAAAGGAAGAACTCTGCAGAAAGAAAAGACATGGAGTTTGGCACTAAAGAAAGAACAGGGGACTTATCTTTCCTTGGGACATGCAATGCTGTCCGTTTTCCTTCTGACTCTCCTGCTATGTTTTGCATCTCTCTTTCCTCCTGCCCGTTCTTCACATGTGGCAAGGGAGACTCTGCCACAGGGAGAAGTGGGATCTTCCTCAGCCTTGTTTGGAATAAAGGCACAGCCTGGAGACAGGAGGTACATTCAGGCTGCTTCTTTGATTTTTAAATCTAGGCTTTAAGCAAAGAAACAAAAGTTGTCTGGGGTTGCGTGAGGCTCAGCCTGGATCATATCTGAACATCGAACAGGATAGGGGCCAAAGCCCTACATAAAAAATTAACAAGTGGAAACTCGAGAACATTCATTTGTTGGGCATATTCTTGTGTGTGGTCATTTCACCACAGGAACCCGAGACAATAGAGGGTAACCAGTGGAATTTCGGGAGCTTCATCATCCTAGCCTAGATGTCGTCTGTCCTGGCTAGTTCGAAGTCAGTGAAAGCATCGTTGCAGCAGGAACAATCTCTTCTAAGAGGAAAGGGTTTGTTTCTGGTTTAGACTCCGTCATTTACTAAGCAAGTGACATAGAGCAAGTCAGGTTGGTGTTTCCAGTCTAAGTGTGATGGTCACCAAATGTCCTGTTGTAATTGTTGTTTAAGTGAGACCAGATATGTAAAAATGTTCAGGAAAACTAAAATACTCTAAAACTGTGAGGACTGTGACTTTGATTTGATTATAGCATGTCTTTCCTGCAAGGTGGGAAGTCTTCTGGAGTGGAGGTATCTGCCCTGTGTTTGTTTGCACTCCACACCCGAGAGGCCTAGCACCGGGCTATGACTTAATAAGCATCCGATAATTATTTGCAGATGGATTGCCCACTCAGTTCCATGACCTTAAGCCTAATTTCACTATGGCTTTTGCTAAAAGAGAATATTCGTGATAGGGAGTTTTTCCTTGCGGAGGAAAAGTCCAAGCCCTTATTTAACAAGATGATCAGATTGATGGTGGAGTCGCAGCTGTCAGCTTCATCTACCTTTCAAACGGAAAATGACACCCTCCCTTCTTTTCCTGAACAAGGTTTTGTGCAGACTGTAAAACAACTCCAGGGGGTATGGTTATAATGAGACAGCCTCCTCCTTGGGGCTTCACAGGCTTTGGTTATCCGCTCAGACTTCACGCCAGGGGGATGGTCACATCTCCATAACCACCCCCACTTCTCTACTCAGACCCCATCCCACTAGTTCAGACATCTTTCTGTTTACCTCGTTTAAATAGAAAGATAATTTCAGAAAGACTCTCAAAATTGCAAGTTAATTGTGTCTTCTATTTGGTGAATGTAAATGTGTTAGGCGCTCTAATCCCGGTCTCTTTGGCATATTAGATCAGATGCACTATCCTTATTTGTACCTCCTGAGGTATCAGGCTCAGTGACCAGAAACCCTACCGGAGGAGATCCCAGCACCAAGAAAGGATGCAACTCAATTAGCTCCAATCTTCACAGTTTTAGAGCCTGAATGGAGAGCTGCCAGCAAATCCCAGGAGTCCCTCCCAGGGAACCAGGATATGCACAATGATGCGGGAAGCCTGAGATTTACGGGGTCACTTTTTGATTACTGTTCAGTATGGGGTGCCAATCACTTTGAGGAAATGGAACCCTAGAGAGCACTTACCGTGAGTGGGATGATCAGAACCCCAGCGACGGTGGTGACTACATGATCCATGGAGGTCAACGGAAGGACACTGCTCATCCCACGTGGAAATGTGTCCAGAGTCAGATGAAGGAGGACCTCCTCATTTCCTCATTTCCAGTATTGCAAAGTCAAAGTAAACACACAAGTACTGGAAGCACTTCCTACTTTTTTTTTTAGAAATTGATATCATTCAAGATACATTTCAGATACTTTCCAGCTAGTCTCCTAGCACTTTCTGTAGTGTTACAAAGTGCTCAGTACTGAGCTAAACATTGTGAGGACCAGTATAAATTAGGTAGTCGGTGACTTATACATTTGGGAAAAAAACAAAAAGGAAACAGTGGATGAAGGAAAAAAAGTATGACTATGAAAATTTACAGCCCTTTCTCCCTAATAAATGATACGTTTCATGAGACTAGGGAGGGTGAACATTTAATTTTTTTATTTATTGTACTGCTTCTTTCAACCCCCTGTGCAGAGCAGCCCTTAACTTGTAAGAGACATTCAGAACTGCTCAATGAACATGTGATTGAATGGCAAAGAGTGCAGGGCAGACTGTAAACACTCAAAGAGCTACGTGTTCGGGAAAAGTATTGGCAGGTACAGGAGAACAGGATGTCCCGGAGTTTATGGTAGAGATCTGGCAGAACATCACAGTGTTGTCTAACAGCCTCACTGAACTATAATCCATGTACCATATAATTTATCTATTTAAATTGTACATTGCAGTGTGTTTTAGCATATTCTGAGGGTTGTGCAACTGTAATCAAATTTTAGAACATTTCATCCTTCTCAAAAGACACTCTGTCTCCATTAGCAGTCACTGTCCCTTCTTCTCATCCCAACCTGGGCTACAGATAATCACTAATCTACTTTCTGTCTCTAAGGACTTGACCAGTCTGGACATATTGTCTAAACGGAAGCATATAATAAATGGTCTTTTGTGACTGGCTTCTTTTGCTTCACATAGTTTCAAGGCCTATCCATGTTGTAGTTGTGTCAGAACTCCATTCTATTTTTATAAGATTCTATCATATGCATTTATCACATTTTATTTAGCCATTTGTCAATTGATCAACATTGGGATTGTTTCCACTTTGTTATTATTATGACTAATGCTGCTGTGAAAATTTGTGTACAAGTTTTCATTGTAGATATATATTTCCATTTCTTCTGGGTGTATACCTAGGGAAGAAATGACTGGGTAATAGGGTAACTGAATTTAACATTTTAAGGAATTACAAAATTCTTTTCTAAAGTGACTACACAGTTGTATAATTCATCACATGGACAGTCCAGTTTCTCTGCATTCTTGTGAACACTTTTTGTGGTCAGATTTTTTTAAATTGAAAGATAGTTGACACACATGGTCAGTCTTTTTTATTAGAGCATCCTAGTGTATATAAAATGTTATCTCATGATTTTGATTTACATTTCCTTAATGCCTAATGATGTTGAGCATTGTTTTAGAAGTGTATTGGCCATTTTTTAAAAATTTCTTGGAGAAATCTATTCAACCTTTTTTTTATAATTTTTGCATGGACCATTTGTTCTTTTCTTGATGAGTTATAAGAATTCTTTAAATATTTTGGGTACACATCTCTTATCAGATACATATTTTCAAGCATTTTCTTTTAATCCGTGGGGTGTCTCCTCACTTTCTTGATGATGGTATTCTTTTTAGTATAGTAATTTTTAATTTTCCTTTTTTAAGATTTTTCATTTATTTGACAGAGATCACAAATAGGCAGAGATGCAGGCAGAGAGAGAGGAGGAAGAAGGCTCCCTGCTGAGCAGAGAGCCCGATGATGCAGGGCTCGATCCAAGGACCCTGAGATCATGACCTGAGCCGAAGGCAGAGGCTTAACCCACTGAGCCACCCAGGTGCCCCAGTAATTTTTAATTTTGAAATAGTATAATTGATTATTTGATTGATTGATTGATTTGCTGTGCTTTTAGTTAAGCTGTATATAAGAAAGCAACCTGTCTTAGTTTCATGACTAACTTGGTTACATTCATGAAGTGAAAATCCTCCAACTTGTTTCTTCTTTTTCAAATTGTTTTGGTCATTCTGAGTTCTCTGCATTTCCATATGGATTTTAAGATTGGCTCATCAGTTTCTACAAAAAAGCCCAGCTGGGACTTTGGAAGGTATTGTGTTCAATATGTGAATCAATTTGTATAGTAATGACATCCTAACAGTATGAAGTCTTTGATCAATGACCATAGGAGAGCTTTCCATTTATTTATATCTTCTTTTATTTATTGTTTTTAAATGTTTTGTAGCTTTCAGGGTATACGTCTCACACTTTTGTTAAATTTATACAAAGTATTTTGTTATTTTTGATGGTATTTCAAATACAGTTTTCCTCCAAATTTTATTTTCAGAATATTCATTTCGCTGCCAATGTAGAGAACTACAATCAATCTTTGCATACTGATCTTATATAATCTACAGTATTCCTGAGCCTCGTCCTTAGTTCTAATAGCTTCTATAGTTTATTCCTTCACATATTCTGTTTATTGTTATGTTTCTTAAAGCTTCTACTTTGGTGTGGCTCCTCTCATGCCTGTCTGCATTCCATTTGGCAAAGCCTATCACCTAGATAAGCCTAAAGTGTTTTATGCATGCATACCATTTTGTGACACAGAATATTAAAACTCTGAGTACTCAGTGATCAAAATTTAGGAACAGCAATAAGACAGTCTTACGTGGAACTTACATTTTTTTTTCCATTTCTTCCCTTTTCTTATAAATGCATGGCAGTGACTAGTTTTATCTAGCACAGCTTTTGAGTAATTAGTACAAATGCCAGGCCAGGGAATATGCGGGTATTTCAGGACTAGCCTCTGAAGGGGTCTCAGAGACTCCTGTGTCTATGGACGACAGGTGGAGAATCACTGAGTTATACCATTGAGAGATGTTAAAAGAGAGAGAGAGAGGAGATTCTCCAACATGAGCAAAGGCGAGAAAGTACGTATGGACACAACGATCATGTACTTATCAGACTTTAAGGAAGATGACTTTGCTGGAGAGAAGATTGGCTACTTAAAAAGTTCCATTGGAGAAATTCAAAGTATATGAGTTTAGTACAACAGGAAATGGAGAACATTGGAAATCTGGCAATCGTACTTGGGCTCTACATGGTGATTTTAGCGCTGTTTTGTTTTGCTAGATTTGTTTTGGTTTCTCACTGCTGAGTCAAGTATAATTAAATGGACTAGGAGCTACTTTATCATTTATGAATCCAGGTTGAAGGCCCTTATGGGTATGCAATGTGCTGAGGAGTTGCCACAGATGTTACATATTGGATAGTATGTTTCATATTACAAGTCAAGAAGCACCAGTCTTATGCATGGGTGCAAGGAGTTAAGGCAAACACTAAAGGCAGATTTAGCATGAAGCTAATGAGATTTGTTTATCAAGACCACTCACTTTAGGGGCACCCGGCTGGCTCAGTTGGTAGAGCATAAGGTGCTTAATCCTGGAATTGTGAATTCAAGCCCCCCATTGGGCATAGATATGACTTAAACAAAACCAAAACCAAAACCAAAAACCACTCACTTTTTGGGTGCCTATAAAAATCTCATGCTTAATTTTGTATTTGCAATTTTGTGTTGCTTTTCTTTAATAGGCTACCTCAAATTTTGTACATTGAAGGGTCCACAGAGCCCAATATATGCTTGGTGGGGACTGTTCTCCACGGACCTGGTTTCCTTTGAAACATACTCTTCATCCTGTAGTAGCTTTTGTTAGTCATGTCCTGAAGAGACATAGCCTCTGCAGAGTGAGCCAAACCCATCACAAACAACCAGCACTGATAAGGAAGGCCCAGAAAATATACAAGGGAGGGTCCACTCAACAGGGAAGGGCCTCTTTTGTCCATGCCTTCAAGCTAGAAGGCTCTTCTGAAAGCAAAAGAGACTGATTGCTTTCCAAGGTTGGCTTGAGTTTTATCCTGAAGAAGTCATCTGTGAGCCTTTAAATGATAAAACTTGATATCCTAATAATTTTCAGACACATTGTTTATTTTTTCTTTATTTTTATGAAGTCATGCATGAGCATTCAGTCCACACTGCCATTCCTGGCTTTAGAACCTAACATGAAGGAGTGACAAAGCCTCAGGAATAATGGATATTCTGTAAGGACATCCCTTTGGGCGTCTGAAATATAGTTATGGGTTCACTTATTGTTAATGCATGAGGTAGGGAGTTTGATTCAAAAAACAAGCCAGCATTTTAATATGAGGTTCAGAAAAGCATAAAGCTGGATGATAAGGGACATCTGAACCTGGAATCCCTACCATAGGGAACACACAAACTCAGAACTGTCAATAAAATGAAAGGAAAACACATTTTAATGAGAGAAAAACACAAGACCAATTTTAAAAAAATAAACCCCCATTTTATTCCCTGTGGTGCTAGATGGATCAAATCACCCGGTGGCATCCAGCCCTCTGGATTTGATCTGGGACTTCAAAGCTTTAAAGAAACTCATCCCTCTTCCCATGACATACTCATAACTCATCCTATCAAGATTCTCCAGAGGGCCACTGATAGGGATTGTGGAAGAATGAAGAAGGATGATGTCTTTTTCAGGTTATTACACACTGAAAGTTCAAGGAAGGGCTGGATGTGCAGTAGCCTGTCCAACAGCAATGAGAACCAGCCTTTCTTGTTGATGGAGGTGACATCAGATAGTCCACATGAGAGACATCTGTTGTCTCTCATTCCATTTCTTTTTGTCCACCTGCCTATTGGTTTGGCAAGAGCGGTCATAGCCTAGGGCTCTGACTATTTGTATAGTATTTCTGTTTGTGTTTAGGTGGTCAGGCAGCTGCAGACTATGCAACACACATTAATATATTTCTGGGGACTGACTGGGGAATGCCTGGGTGGCTCAGTCAGTTAACATCCAACTCTCGATTTTGGCTCAGATCATGCCGTGAGATTGAATTCTGCGCTCAGCATGGAGCCTGCTTAAAATCTCTCTCTGTCTCCGTCTCTGGCCTTCCCTTTGTCTTCACTCTTTCTCTAAACAAACAAATAAATAATATCTTTAAAATATATATATTGCCAACCAGCTTCATCTCTCTTGGGGGGAAATGCTGTGTCTGCAAGTTGAGCTAGTGGCCACGCAAAGACACTGTACTTTCTTGACTAGTTTCCCATCATTACTTGGTGACAACAAACCAGATCAAGAATGCATAATCTATGTCCCTAAGGCATGCCATTGAGGGAACATGCCCAGTTTGAGATCATCTTGAGGTCATCGCCTTAAACTAGTCTATTCTTAGATGTTCTTCTGTTGTCTCCATGATTCGCATTTTCCTTTCATTGGTCCTTGGTATCCACTTTATCTGGTCAGAGCACAGAGAAACCGAGATAGGGATTTCATGGTCAGTCCTCCACAGATGATTCAACTTTGCTTGTCAAAACTGATCTAGGGTTAGTACTCAGACATAGGCATCACCATCTTCTCTTCCCATTATTCACATTCTGATAAGAGAACACTCTTCAGTGATCAGCTAATGTGGGCCCCTGGGTGGTTCAGTCAGTTAAGCGTCTGCCTCCTGTTTAGATCATGATCCCAGCGTCTTGGGTTTGAGTCCCTGCATCAGGCTTCCTGCTCAGTGGGGAGCCTACTTCTTCCTCTCCCTCTGCCCCTGCTTCTGTGCTCTCTCCCTCTCTCTCTTGCTCAATATCTCTTAAATAAATAAATACGATCTTTTAGTTAGTGTAGGAGGAATAGTTAGAAGTTGCTCAAAACAAGGTTATCAGGTTTACCCCTGTGGTTTCTTACTGAAGTGGATGCAGTAAAAGAAAGAAAGAGGATTATTTAAGGTTTTTTTTTTTTCCTCCCCCACCAGAAGTAAGGGTAGCTTTGCTAACCTAAGGACCACCTAGAGACTCACAGAGGTCAAACGGTGCCTCACTTAGCTTTTCTGGGTCTCTCTGATTTAGATAGAGGCAGGAGTCATAATCTCAAAGATGTATGTTGCAGACCTGGTATGTACAAGGGCACAATAGACCAGCAGGACAAGCACTGTCTTTGAGTCAGAGTGTATGAGCTCTCTGCTGCTTTTATTTACATGATTAAAACTCAGTACCTCAAAGGTAAAAATGAGGCAAAGAGTACATATTTCAAAGATATGTCATGGTGAGAAAATAAGATCAATTAAAGGGTGGATAAATCAAGAATAATTAGAGAATCTACATTGTGAATGATTTCTGGAGAAGCACATAGAATGGTTTCTAAGCCTAATTAATCTCCTCTTGTAAACCTGTAGTGGGGTTCCCAGGTGGGCAGGGGTTCTTACCTGTTTTGAACCAAAAAATGTTCTCACCCTTTTTGCCATTCCTGTCCATTATCTCTATGCATCCATTGATTCACATGGGAGCTAGGACACTTCTGGAATTGTGTGCACATTTGGGATCCACGTGCATGCTTGGTTAAATTGAGGGCCCTTGCAGGGATTTCAGGGTCCCTGAGAAAATCCATCATGGGGAAATGAATCAGGCAAAATAGAGGTACTTGGAAGCCAGATAGGAGAATAAAAAGGAGAAATGTTTCAAATAACAATACGGTTATTTGATACAGCATGTCAGATCATATCAGTTGATATTGTATCGATTGATAATAATAATATGGCTCTCGGTAAATTCCCCCCAGACTCAGTTCCGCTCGCATTTCACGTGTACCTTAGGGAATGAATTGCTGTGTAAGTGAAAAGTGAACATTTCTGGGCCCAAGCAAACCTACAAAAGAGTCACTTTAGGAAGGCAAAGCTCAGAGGAAGGAAAGTTGTTTTCAAACCTGAAAAAAGAAATGTGAGCCATCGTGGCCTGAAAGGGAACAACAGTGAGTGCCACGGGCAGCCCCAGGACATTCTGAGCTGTGGGCACCAAGCGTCCACAGTGAAAGCCGAGGCTCAGAGGAGGGTCGTTCTATGTCGGTGCATTTCCACAGTGTTCTCTGTAGCCTTTGGGGAGCAGCCAGCACAGGGTACAGCTCAGGAAATGCTGGCCAATAGGAGCAGAAGACCATAGAGATCAACAGCCCAGGGCTCGGTGGTAACATGACCAGCAGAGACTCATGCCAAGCGGAAAGCAGGGAGCTGTTGTAGGCAACAAAAGCAGCATACTCGGATGACAAACAAAACGTCCAGGGAGCAGCTCTGAACAGAGTGCCAACAGGCGCTCAAGAAGAGATTCATGACTAATAACTAGAGCGGAGGGGGACACCAGGTCTCAGCCTAGGCAGAAATGACCGGTGAGGACAGATGAGATACCTGTGGAAGACTCCCAGGCATACGGCCAGGACAGAGCCCCAAAATCAAGGACGCAGGGGATGCAGGGGCCCTAACGTTATACGTCCAATTAAATTCAGCCTGACCAACGCGTGTTGGACGCCTGTCATGTGTCGTCACTGTGTAAGCAGACCCAGAAAGGAGTATAATTCCTGCCGAGTCACTTGAAATGCTTCTTATCCATCTTCCTTCTAGAGGATGAAAGCTCCCTGAGTTCTGTGACCTCATCTATCTCAAATCCTGCCATATCCTGGGCCCTAGAACAGTAACCAATAATAAGTAGTCAACAGGTACTTGTGGGATGAATGGCCTAATTAGTGGATTAAAATCACAAAGCAATATGGCAAGTGGAGACTATACAGAGAAAATGGTGAAAATGTTATCTACTGAGGAAATAGAGGGTGTGAGGGAAGCTTTTCAGAAGAGATAATAAGTAAATCAATTAAAAAAATAGGGGATTTAAAAAAATGGAACATTTCATGCAGAGGAAGCAATATTTACTAAGGGGTATATTTAAATGGTTACTAGAGCAATCACCTAAGATTTTACTGATTGAAGAACTTGTAGCAATTACTTTGATAACTCCTGAAATAATAATGGCTCAGAGAAGTCCTTCGGTAGCTGTGTGTGTTGGTGACAATTCACTGAATTCACTGATGGGATTGATCTGTTGGTTCAGAGCACTGATTTTAATTCTTCCTGTTTCCTGGAGGAACCCAAGTTCAGAGAAAGAAAATGCCTTTTACTGGCCCACTGAAAACTGGTTTCTGAGATTTGGAAGGAATGCCAAGCTGTCTAGCTTTCTAGTTCTGAGTCTAGGATTTCAGTCAAATCCTCTTGTACATCAAGTTGTGTGTGTGTGTGTGTGTGTGTGCACACGCGCGCGCTTTTTCCAAATTCTAGGTGCAGTTATCCTGACCTGCCATTCCCAAAAGGGTTTTCTCTTTTAAAGGCACTGGGACTTTCATCATTTTCTCTTGTAAGACATCATGACTGATGTGGTCAGTCCTGTGGTGTGCAAGACTATTAGCATGGACATTCCTTTTCACCTTTCTTGATGGCACACAGAATTAGTTTTTATGAAAACTTGTTAATACAGATCAGACCCCACTCCAAAGTATGGCTATTATTACCAACAAAAGAAGAAATTCAAGTTCAACTAATTTCATTGGCAGATGCATACTCTTCCAGAGGAATTTGGTTTGATTTCTCTAAAAAGGGTGTTGAACTGAAGAGAGAGGCTAAGATAACATTTGGATATTAGTTTATTATTATGGTTTCTGTAGTTAATCATTTCCGCTATTTTATTTATGTAGGTAGAGACCTTAACATTCATCATTATTATCTCTCAATTTCCAATTTCGTCAATTGGAAAGAGACAAATCTTCATTATGACCAATCATGGGATGATAATATCAAAGCCAAGACAAGTTGCCAAAGAATGGACCATACAAATAATAACTGATCATTTCTCAGATTTACTTTGATATCGATGGATGGCATTCTCAGTAAAAATTTTTAAAAAGGAAGGAAAGAGATTCTGAATTTACTGCCTTAAAAATTTGGGTGGAACCATGTATATAAAGTACCATGTGCCAAAACATAACCCAATTTGGGCACTTTCTGACAGAAGAGGTTGGGACTATGTGTATTCCTGAGGTCTGTAAGTCCTTCCGATCCTGGTCTTTAAGATGTTGATGATAATTTTCTTTTGTAGACTTATTATTCATAGTCATACCATAGAATGTGGTAAGAATGACTAGAATTTTCTCAGATGTCACTGGTTCGTGGGTACACAGGAGGTCCACCAGCAGTAATTCAAATTTCATCATCACCGTGAGCAAAAGACCACAGTCACTTGAATCCATCTTTTCCCAGATGTTACTTGGAGGTATCCTGGGTATTGCACACCTCATCACAAAGAGTCCTATGACATTTCCCCAGCCCAGCCTTGTTCAATGTCATATTGATTTAGGAAACTCCTCTATATCCAGGATAATGTTATCTAAGAAGAAGGTTAAGACCTGTCCATGTTTTCATGTGGTAAGATCAGATCAATTAGCAAATGATCATCAGGACTGTATCATAGCATCTGTGAACTTCTGGGGGGACTTACTTTTATAACTTTTTAAAAATTCCTTCTTCTTTTGTTTTTGTTTTGTTTGATTTGTTTCTTGGTTTTGCTTCTGTTTTTACCACAAAGGCCCATAGGATTTGTTCTTAGGTACACTAAGAGAATTCTAGTGTATCTTATGGAGAAGGAGATGTCTTCTGCCAACTCAGAGGAGGGTGACCATGGATACGAACTTACCAAGCATTTACATATTTGTCATTTAAAGGTGGCAGCTGAAAAGGATGCCTGTTTTTCCTAGCTGACCCTCTCTGTCTCTCTCACCCTTCTCTTATTTATACACAGAAGCATTTGCACACACAGACACCCATGGAGAGACCCACAAGAGCATACTGTGCAGGGTAAGTCACGAGTTTTCCATTATTCAAGAGAAAAATTGTCTCCTGGCTTCATAGGTTGTCTGTGTCTGTGTCATATGTGGCAATCCTCTGTGCCCTATCCTACTCCTTTCATTTTACTTCCTCCAATCTCTACATCTCTCCTTCCAGGGGTCAAGTAGCTTTCTGAAAACCCCCAAGGTGGAAAAAAAGAATCTTCAGGGGGAAAGTGAGGACCTCATGCCCATAAACTTTTAAGAGGTCTTACATCCCAGGCAAGATTCCAGACTCAACAAATGCGTTGTAACACCAGGACTGGCACTGGAGCAGAGATGGACCTCTCCCACCAGACCTCCCCACACCCTTCTGCGGATTTCTAATCAGGCTACACCTGTCAAAAGAATGCTCCTTAGGCCTCTAAGTAGGAAATGAAAGTGCCACCTAGAAGTTAAGACAGCAGGAATCAACAGCTGTGAGATATTTTGTGGCAAAGTCAGCATTTATCTACCCTAGGGATATGGGAGAAGGAGGAGGAAGGAGTGGGGAGTGAGGGTAGCAGAGAAGTCTGCTCAGTTAATTTATCTCTCTTCTGTTTGTTATATTATTCTGCATCGCTGGTGCCTTTTCTCTGAATCCACAGCCAAGTGAAAAGGAGACAAGGGGACAATTGGCACTCTTCTCTTGCTTGTTTGAATTATTTTAATATGTTCCACATTGTTTACACTATTTACCATTATTATTGCTAATAGATTTTAAATTATCCCGCTAAATTATTATTGTTGATTTAAGGGAATAGAAATGGCATAGTGTCCCTTTCTGAGACCTGCCCTGAGCCTCTAGCCAGCGCCACACAAACCTAATTCTTACATTTGTAGGGAGGCTGAAGCCAAGGCCTCCCCAGGCCATTAACCTCAACTGGAGACTCGCACTCGTCCAATTCAAAAAGCAATCTTTGTGCTATTACAACTTTAATTTTTTAAAGCTTTGGCTTTTACAAGATACTCTGCCTTCTACTTTGTCTTCTCTTGGCTACGTTCTTCCTTTTTTCCAGAGCACGGGGCTATTTCTACCCCCATCTGGCATGAGGGTACCCGAGGAAAGCTTGTAACCCAGATAATTACTGCTGGTTGCAGATTATTCAATTATGACTTCTCTTATTTCTCTAAGGATTACTTAAGACTTCTTCTTGGCTGGTGCTTGGTTCTTTAAGCAATCATTGCAGGCAAGAGGGTAAAATGGCAATGCATTAAATTTTTTTTAATAAAAATAGAAATGAAAGACAATCCCTGTAGCTTCATTTCCAAAAGAAGGTAGAGGGGTGAAATTTTAATAGCCAAAGGAAGCTTAATAGTCAGGAAACTAATAGCCTGATGGTAGGTGATGCTATAATACAGGTCCCCAGAAAATAATAGAAGAGTTTCTGCATCAGTAAGGACTCCCAGGAATGGGGGGCGGGAGAAGAAGGTATGATGAGCCATTAAAAAGCTTTTTGCCCTAAATTAGCAAGGCCTTTTCCTTCTTCCTGAGGGGAAACACAAAGGTAAAAACGACACAGGGAGAATAAAGTTATAACAAGGGAGAGAAAATGCCAGCAAAATTAGAAATTTGCCCTTTTCATCTCATATTAGCCAAGTTCCTGTTGTCTGGTTGGAGGAGCATTGAATTCTCCTTATTTTGCAACACTGATACCTTTAGAAAGGAGTTGCTAAGAAATTAGGAAATTTTGAAGTCTCCTTCTTTCCACTGTCACTCTCCTTTCTATGCTTTATTTTACTTATCAGCTCTCATTCTTCTTGCTTCTGCTTTATTTTTCCCGGGTTGTCTTCCTCTGCAGACCAGACATCGGCAAAGGTAATAAAAGGAAAGAAAGGGATCAACATTCCCACCACCGGAAGAAAGAGTTAGCTTATAGACTGCAAGGAAAAGTCAGGGTTGATAAAGATTTAATCAAGCTGAGAAAAACAGGCTGGGACCAGAATGCTAAATGAATATCTATAAACGCGAAGTCTTGCATACAGGTCAAAAATCAATTCCACCAGTTAGAGATAAAGAAAAAAAAAATCCTCATTAGCAGGAGGCAAAAACAGATGGGAACAGTGTCGGTTGATGTTAAATATAATGTGAGTCATCAGTCTGACGTTTCTTGTGTAAGATGGAGTAGTGTGTGGGACAAGGGGGAGAGAAAGTGGGTTTTGCTCCATGCTGGGCAGATTGTATCTGGAGTCCTTGGGACACGTTGTGAGCATCGTGCTTTAAGACTGACAGAGAGGATGTTAGGTTTTACAAAAAGGAGACCAGAGTGGACACCCCAAGTAGGAGTTTTTTTTTTTCTTTTCTTTTTTTAACCTCATAATGAGAAGGCAGAGATTGGGGCAGGTGAGAAACATCCCGAAACTTGAAAACTTAGGTTTTCATTAGTTCCTGGGCTGTCCCATCACCAAACTGGTACTACTCGAAAGAGGAGAGCTCAGGCCAGGGGTGGACAGTTCTGGATTTTAAAAAAGCTATCTTTTACACTAGCAAAATTCTCCCACTCAAAAGAATCAAGGCTGTGCCTTTTTTTCATCCCCTCTCTGTGACCGGAAGAAAATGGCATTCCTGTCTTTTTACCTCAGGTTTTCTGTCATTGAAGCGAGAATCAATGAACCAATCTTCTTTGTTTTTGTATATACCACATTGTAAAATATTCTGGAGTGAGCAAAATGGCATGTATATGCCCAGAATTAATTAGCACCAGCCTCTGCACGGCCGGGTTTACCTCAGAAACCCATTGAAAGCTCTGAATCATGGCTCCTCAGAGGTGGCTGGGAAGGCGGGCAATAATGAGAAGGGGCTTTGCACTCTTCAGGCACATTGGCACTTTTCAATTATTTATGTGGTTTAATCCCATTGAAAAAGCACATTCTCCAAAGAACACCCCCAGGTCCTCTGCCTTCTGGAGCTGGCAGAAAGTAATATGGGAAAAATGAGAGAGGACTACCCTTTAGGGAGCTGTTCTGACCTTTCCAGAGACCCTGGGTATTAAAACAGGTACTTTGCTTAGCTAATAATAACTAGGCCCAGGACTTGTCATCTTCAAAGAACTTTAATTAATCCTCATAACACCCCAGTGGGCTCCAGAAGGTGTTATTATCTTTACTTCATATGAGGTAAAATGCAGGCAACAAACAGAGGAGGAAAATAGTTTGTTCGAGATAGTAAGTTAAATTTAGCAGGAACAAGGAACCTGAGGCCACATGCCCTCCTATCTCGAGGTCCCTTTAGTAACATATCTGGGGCAGGGCACATGGTGCAGATGTGAAGAGTTATGGACGGGGCCCGTGGGAAGTGCCACCTGACCAAAGTGTCTTACCTGAGACATGAAGAGTGGGAAAAGGATGAAGTGTGAGAGCAGAAGAGAAATTGATCAATGATGGAAAGTTTCACAGAGCAGGAAAAAAAAAGCAAAGAGTAAGATCCTCCAGTTTTGCTCCAAGCATAGAAAATTATTCATCTCTGTTGCAGGGGGATCCTAGGGCCAAATAAAATGCTACTGTAATTTCCAAGTCTTCACTGCTCTATAAACAGACGGTAAGGAGGAAGGTGAGCCATTGGGCTGTGCAGGGAGAGGATGGTTATGATGTTTCTGGGTGTGGACGGGTGACGGGCGACCAGAGTGGGCGGACCGCTTGCTTTCCTTGGAAGTCATGAATTTCTTCCGCTATCGGCCTCACGCTGGTTGGCTCTGTGATTCCAGCCTGTGGATTTTATGATCCTCAGAGTATGCAGGTTGTAAAAAGCAGTTTGCTTTTTCACAGGAGGATACAAGACTCACTCAAGAGACTGCTGATAGTGATCATCACCCCACTAGATTCTGCAGTCATAAGATTCCAGCTTGGAGGACTCCGAAGGGCATCAAGCCCACAATCCTTCTTTCCACCTGAGGGTGCAGGGGCCAGAAAGGACATCGTACCTAGAGAGTCTATGAAAACATGAGAACTGGAAACTGTTTTGTCTTCTGTGATCACTCTTAAGAGAGGCAATTCTTCAAGCTGTGCTTGTTAGGGTTGCATTAAGAAACTGCACAATGAAAATCTTTGAAGGAGCTATTAAGCATGCCAGAACTGTGAAGTCAGTGGTGGTGGACCCTACAGAAATGAGAGCCAGAGAGATGGCCAAATGTTCACCCATATTTGCCATTTACTAGCATAGCTTTAACTAGCTTCGATTGCCAAAGCTAGGGTCCACTTTCCAGATCGGTGAAGCTATGGTGAAAAAGGAGAAAGGGGTACTCACAGTCATAGGTGGGTTCTTGAGGCTTTCAAAGTTACCCGATCCAATAAAATCAACAAGGGTTCCATTGCAAGCAGAGAGAGAATGTAGAATGTGGGTCTATTTCTTGAGCCATTTCTCTGAAGTGGAATAAACCATTAGGAGACTCTCTTAAGGAATCATTGTGTACCTTTTGAGTTTTAAAAAAATAATGCAGTAAAGGGACAAATGAAAATTACCAGAGAACCCCAGTGATATACTAAAGAAGGAATGGGAACTAGGACCAGAAATAAGGAGTGGGATGTCGCCAGTGACCCTGCACACTCAGATAAACTGCCCCCAGGCCATCGGATATGATTTGATTTTTGTGTTAGGAGAAGAAGCCTCAGGAGAGCAAGAGGAGAAATCATGGTAATGTCATATTTGGACACGGCGGGGGCGGGGAGGGGACAACCATATTTCTCATGAATCCCAAGAAGAATGGTAACAGGCACAGAGTTAAGTATGGAGGAAAAGTAGGAAAAGGAAGGAGTAAAGATTGCAGTCAGCCTGAGAAACTGAGACAGGAAGAGAAGCATTTGACAAGATAACGTGTGTGTGTTTTGTGTTTGAGTCAATTGTTTGTGTGAGGTTCGGGCGAGCTGCTGGGAGATGGGTTTTGTCGGAGTTGGCTGGTTGTTTTTCGTTCATGCGTGTTTGTTTTAGAATGAGGCGTCAGTCACTCTCTCTGCAAATGGGCACGCTAAGTTGTAGTGAGTTCTAGACTTGCCATCATATGAAATGGACACCTTCAAAGGCAGATTGTGGCTCATGGGCAATGGATGTAAGAGGAGGACAGAGTTTGCTTCTTCCTTTCAAGCGAAGTGGCCATGAAAGCTGGCTACCCTGGTAGGATACCAGGGGCTCCCAGATAACAAAGGAGACTCTTGGCCATATAATTTCCTCAGGGATCCTTTCTCCTTTCACGCAGGGCCCGCCCCCAATGTTTAGTATGCTTCACCTACTAGAAGAGTCCAGTGAAAGGAAGATTCAGGTGACAGCTTTGATAATCCCCCAAATGTATGGCCTTCCCTAGAGTCTAACCTCACTGTCATCTGAAGAAATACCTCTTTAGGAGGCTGTAGATTTCTAAGACAAAATATGCGTTCCACCCTCCCCAAACCAACACTCCTTTCTGCAAAGGAAATTATAGTGAATCATACAATTTCTTTCTAAAAGTCGGTAGGTTTGGACCAGATCAAAGAGAAGAACATTTCTCACAGGATTTGGTTTCTTTTTCTTATTTGCTATGGCAGAATGTTTCCTTGCAGACTGAATATCTATTCGTTCACTCCTGCGGTTCGCTGTGCTAGCAAAGGCGTCTTCCAAAATCCAGGCTACCCGCTGCTCACACCCACACTCCCACTACTTGAAACAATTCTACTTATCCCTTACATACTGGCCCTCCTTAATGTCTCTAACAGACTTAATTGCTCCTACATTTGTCTTCACATAATAATTTGTTGATAAAAGTACCATTAATGTCAATTAAGTAAATGAATGAATTGATGAATGAGCACAACTTGGCATATCCTACTGTGAGGGTAATGACTTTGGAATCAGGAGAACCCCGGTTTCTGTCCTGGCTTCACCACTGGGAAGACCTTCAACCCTAAGTAAGTCCCTTACCTTTGGGAGCCTCAGATCCCTCATCTGTGCAATGGGATTAATAACACCAACCCTGCAGGACAGTTGTGATATTTAAGTGTCATCCATATAACACACTCAGCATTGTGCACTTAAAAGGGCTCAATAAATGCTAACTATTGTTAGCTTAGTGTACTGCAGTTAATTGTACATGCAATTTCATCTTATAGGCAATGAGGAGCCATTTAAGCTTATTAAGAAGGGAAGTGACATTACAAAGGGGTCTCAGAATCCAAACTAGGAAATGAGTAAGGAAATGAAGAGCTGGCAGGTGATATAGATAAGAAATAAGCAGAATCACAATCATACACTTGGTGATATCAGGACCAGAGGTCACCCTAGTGAGTTGAGCAGGGGCTGAGTGAAAATGCCCACCGAAAATGACAGACCAAAGTGGCTCTGGGATCTTTGCCACGTCTCTGTGACTGTCCCTACCCACTAGCTGCTCCTTGTTGCTGCTTATCTACTTCCTCCTCTGTTTCCTTTCTCGGTATCGTAGCAACATTTGAGCTGAAGACCTACTTTGTTCCCTCTGTCCTAAAAGAGCGGCACAATCCAGTAACATGTAACCCACACCTCAAAGTTTTAATTGCCCTTAATTTTGCTTCAATGTTTGTGCCACAAGGAAAGAAAACATAATCAAATTATGAGCACGAGGTTTTCTGGTTATAAAATATATGGTGCTGGCTTTTATAGTCCTATTCTTTTGATAGGGAGGAAGAGAATAGACTTGAATTGGACATCGTTATGGAGGGATTGCCATAATACTGTTCCACTGTGAAGAGGAGAAAAGGAAAGGAGAAAAAGGGTTGGGATTTTAAGAGTATCGTATGGTGACAGGTGGTAGCCACACTTGTGGGGACATGCTGTAGTGTATAGAGTTATCAAATCACTGTGTTGTATACCTGAAACTAAGATAACAATTTGTGTCCACTATACTTTACTAAAAGTAAGAATAAAAACTAAGAATAAATGTAAAAGGTTAGAATAGACAATATGGAGAATGTCTGGAATTTCAGGATGGACACCTAATGGGTCAGCTACACAGAAAAATTCTCAGAATCTTCTTCCCTAATACGTTAATGGATGGGAGAAATAGCCTCATGCCTTAGCAGGTTCAGATCGCTAGGCTTGATCTTACTAGAACATTCTGAAGGGCCCTTGGCAGCCCCAGTCTCCTATGCCTGTGTTTGAAACTAAGAACAGAAGCCACCCTTCCAGTGGGAAAGAAAAGCCTACCTTACACTCCTAATCCCAGCTTGAGCTTCAGGAATCCAGAGAGATCTCAGGACCCACAGGTTTTTCATCACCGATGATGTGCTGATGCCACTTTAAGAAAACCAGGGCCCCCAAGCCTTCATCACTCTGCTTCCAAAATCTCTGTGAACTTAGTTGGCAACAGGATGTAGATCACAGGGAGCTGAAGTAACCCAATAACACAGCCATCCTAACCATTTTAGAAGAGTGAAAATCATTTAACCCCCAACGTAATGGCTGCAGCGTCTGTCTGAGAAAGAAAGAAATTGGTTTTAACTGACGCGCTTGGCTTCTGTGGGAAATAAAAAGGCGAAATGGAAAGGCAAAATCGTAGAGCATCTCTCAGATCTACCTTTTAGCAGCATGTGACTCCAGACACAAGACGCACTGGCACGGCCAACACCTAATCACATTTAGACGCAGCCCCGGAGTAAAGAGAGGAAAGAAGAAAGATATTACAGAGCTCTAATCTTCTTGAAGATGGAAGCTGGGAAGAAAAATCCAGCGAAGGATTATGAAGTTAGCTGACCTGCTGTTAAACACAGAAGAGTCACAGACATGAGCATGGCCTGAACAAGCCGGCGTGGACCTGGGATTAACAGAGTCTTAGGGACAAAATCTGTGGGGCCCGAGGTAGCCTGTAGTGGTGTCCGAGCTTGACAGGGGCTTGAAGGAGCTCAGCCGAGAGCCTTGGGCTGAATCTGCCTTTAGTTGCCACCTGAAAATGCTTACAAAGAAGTCACCTGAAAGAAAGCTGTCAGCGTCTGCTATACTCCTTGTCCCCACAATGCCCCTTTCTGCACTGTTAAAGCCACTTGCTCTCCATATGCAGGTTCCAGGGTCATCCTGACATCTGGGACCAATCCTGTCCCTAGTGAGAAATGGAAGAGCACTGGTTAGGTGCTCAGTACTCGACATCAAGGCAGCTCGACTGCTGATTCCCTCTGATCTTGGACTGTCCTTCTAGAAGTTTGATCCTAGTATATTTTTCAGATCAGCCACTCTTATGATTATCTATGTAACATAATATTATCACATGAGCTCTGCGTGTGTGTGTGTTCTAGGCTAGGTCTCATACTAGCTGTGCTTATGGTTTTATATATATATATATATATACACATATATATATAAACATATAATATATAACATATTGTGTGTTATATATTATATATGTATACTTACACATGTATTATACATTATATAATATGCAATCTATTACATTCTATATTCTGTATTACATCCATACATTATATGATATAATATCTTCTCTTCCAGTTTTATTGAGCCATAACTAATTGAAATGCAGCTCTATATAATGCATTATATTATATATATAATATATTACATATAGCATGATGACTTGATTTACAAATATTGGGAAAGGATGACCACGATAAGTTTAGTTAACTTACATCGTCTCATACAGATAGTTAAAAAAAAAAAGAGAGAGAGAGAAAAAATATTTTCTTTGATGAGAACTCTTAGGATCTACTCTCTTAACAACTTTCCAAGATATCATGTAGCAAGGCAAACCATCACCATCGCGCTGTGCATGCCGTCCCCAGTACTTTGTCTTATAACTGGAGGTTTTTTATCTCCTGGACACCTTCATCCAGTTCCTGGGTATGTGATATTAATACGGATACAGACAGGATCAAAATATTCTAGAATACTGATAGTGATTTAAATTTTAGGGCTCCAATCACTTTATATTTGTCATTTAAATTATTAATGACCCATAATATAGAAATATTTATAAAATTATTTTGTAAGACTAGGGCAAATTGTTGACAGTGAACTTTTAAAAAATATTTCAGTATAATTACTATATAATGTTATATTAGTTTCAGGTGTACAAAAAATAGTGATTCAACACCTCCATGCATCACCCAGTGCTCATCACAATGCCCTCCTTAATCCCCATCAGTTATTTCAACCATCTCCCCATCCCATCCCTCCCCTCTGTTAACAACTCTTCTCACCAGTTAAGAGTCTTGTTTCTCCCAGAGAGGGAGACAAACCATAAGAGACTCTTAATCTCAGGAAACAAACCGAGAGTTGCTAGAGTTATGGGGGGGCGGGGGGATAGGGTGGTTGGGTGATGGGCATTGGGGAGGGTATGTGCTATGGTGAGCGCTGTGAATTGTGTAAGCTTGATGATTCAGAGACCTGTACCCCAAAACAAATAATACATTATATGTCAATAATGAACAAACAAACTGGGGGGAAAAAGAGTGTTTCTAGGTTTGTCTCTCTCTTATTTTTACTTTGCTCATTTGTTTTGTTGCTTAAATTCCCATACGAGTAAAATCATATGGTATTTGTCTTTCTCTGACTGACTTATTTCACTTGGCATTACACTCTCTAGCTCTATCCATGTTGTTGCAAATGGCAAATTTCATTCTTTTTATGGCTAAATAATATTCCATTGCATATCTATACAGCACCTTTTTTTATCAGTTCCTCCATCAATGGACATTTGGGCTGTTTCCATATCTTGGCTATTGTCAATAGTGCTGCTATAAATGTAGGGGTGCATGTATCCCTTTGATTTTGTGCTTTTGTATTTCAGAGGTAAATACCCAGTAGCGTGGTTGCTGGATCATAGGGTAGCTCTATTTTTAAATTTTTGAGGAAATGCCATACTGTTTTCCAGAAAACTTGCACCAGGTTGCGTTCCCACCAACAAGGCCTAAGGATTCCTTTTTCTCCCCATATTCTCACCAACACGTCTTACTTCTTATCCTTTGATCCTTGCCATTCTGACAGGTGTGAGATGATATCTCATTGTGGTTTTGATTTGTATTTCCTTGATCATTAGCAGTATTGAGTATCTTCTCCTGTATCTGTTGACCATCTGTATGTCTTTGGAGGAATGCCTATTTTGATTGTCTTTTTTTTTTTAATTGGATTGTTTTTTTGCTATTGAATTTTAGGAGTTCTTTATGTATTTTGGATATTAATCTGTTATTAGTTACATGATTTGCAAATACTTTCTCTCATCCAGTATGGTGACTTTTCTTTTGCTGTGCAGAAGCCTTTTTGATGTAGTCCCATTTGTTTATTTTTCCTTTTATTGCCTTTGCTTTTGGAGTCAGATCCAAAAACTTATGCTTGAGATTGATGTCAAAGAGCTTACCTGAACCTATGATTTCTTCTAAGAATTTTATGGTTTCAGGTCTTACATTCAATTCTTTAATCTATTCTGAATGAATGTTTGTATATGGTGTAAGATAATGGTCTAGTTTTATTCTTTTCCATTTGTCTGTCCAGTTTTCCTACTACCATTTATTAAGGAGACTGCCCTGTCCCCATTGTATATTCTTGTCTTTTTGTTATAAATTAATTGACTGTATGCGCACGTGTTTATTTCTGGGCTCTCTATTTTGTTTTGTTGAGCTGTGTCTTTTCTGTTTTTATGCTGAAACCATATTCTCTTGATTACTGTAGCTTTGTATATAGTTTGAAATCAGGCATTATGATACCTCTAGATTTGTTCTCCCATCTCAGGATCAATTTGGCTATTTGGGGTCTTTTGTGGTTTCATACAACTTTAGGATTGTTTGTTCTATTTCCCTTGGTGTTATGCTTAGATTCCTTTTTTATTATCTCTTTTTTTACCTGCTATGGGTTTTTGCTTTGTGATTACCATGAGGTTTACATAGATCATCCCATATGTATGTGGGATGATCTATGTATATATGTGTGTGTGTGTATGTGTGTGTGTGTGTGTGTGTGTGTATCCACCAATCTGTATTAAGTTGATAACAACTTAGGTTTAAATACAATCTGGGGCACCTGGGTATCTCAGTCTTTTAGGCATCTCACTTGATTTCGGCTCAGGTCACGATCTCAGTGTCGTGAGATCAAGCCCTGCGTGGGGCTCTGTCTTGAGTGTGGAGCCCTGTCTTGAGTGTGAAGCCTGCTTGGGGTTCTCTCTCTCTCCCCCTGACTCTCTTCTCTAAAAAAAAATTAAAATTTGAAAATTAAACACATTCTAAAACTTTGTATTTTATCAAGAACAGTCTCTGATTGTTAGTCCCATGGGACCTGGGAAGACAGAACCCTGGCCACCAGAACCAGGGGATCAAGGATCATCTCCTGTGTGTATGGTGTACATCTGCTGTCTTTAGTGAAGCACTGGGGGTGTGCAGAGCTGGGACATGCTCACCTGCTTTAGTGGGGCAGCAGGAGGGCACAGGATTGGGGCATGCCCACTAGAGTCATCAAGGTAGAGAGAGAGCACAAAATGGCAGCTGCCGCCGGTGCCTCACTTCCTGGGAGGAGTCCCAGCTGACCCCTTCCTCTCTGGAAGACACTTGAAGATTAGCACATGAATCTCCTTCATGTACAGTCTAGGCACGTTCAAACTGCTGCTGTTGTACTGGTCCCTGGGATGATGGACCCTTAAAGGAAAAGGTACTTGAGCCCTTTATAGGAAATATCTCCATTCCAGACAGCCCTTTGGGTGCTGAACATAAGCCTCATTGGTTTTCAAAGCCAGACATCTTGAGGGCTTGTCTCTCCATTGCATATTCCAAAGACTGAGGTGCCTGATGTGTAACACATATTCTTCACTCTTCAGGGACCACAAGCTGTGGTCTTGTGAGATCCCTCCAGATTGTGGGTGGCTGTGCGGGGAGGTGAGGTTATTGTTAAGACTGTGTTTCTGCTTCTCTTACCCAATATTATAAGAATATATACATGTATATATTGTGCTTATCATGAATACATGTATATATTCATAAGCACAGCTGATCTGAGAACTAGACTATGAAACACACCCCCACACCTGTCCATAGTCAGTCAAGAAGAAGTTTGTCTTGCTTATGTAAATTTCAAAGCAAGTGACTTGCACTGGAACTGTGGCTTGAGGGTCCAGGCTGCTCCCTGCCTCAGGGCTCTGTCACCTTCCACGGCTTCTGAAATATCCACATTCACCCACCTCAGATGGCAAAAGAGAATGGAAGGTTGTGGGGGCAGGTTTCTGTGGGCCAGGCCCAGGTGAGTGTTCTTGGCCTAAAAATCACATCAGGCTCCCTTCTTGGGCCTGTTTCTCTGTCTCCCTCTGTCACTCTCCCTACTTGTGCTCTCTCTCTTTCTCTATCAAATAAATAAAAACTTTTTTTTAATTCCCCCCCCATTTTTTAAAAGACTTTATATATTTATTAGGAACAGAGAGACACAGTGAGAGAGGGAACACAAGGAGGGAGAGTGAAAGAGGAAGAAGCAGGTTTCCAGCCAACCAGGGAGCCAGCGGGGCTCGATCGGAGGACCCTGGGATCATGACCTGAGCCTAAGGCAGACACTTAATGACTGAACCACCCAGGAGCCCCTAAATAAATAAAATCTTTAAAAAATAAACAAACAACCCCCCCAAAATAAGGTTCCAGGTAGTCTATTTTTTAATTACACTTATTAAAACAATTACTATTAATACTAACACTACTTACCTAACACATTTTATTTGCAAAGCACTCCATAAACTGGTTTCTAAAGAAAAGAATGAATGGGCAAATGTTAATCACAAAGTCATCAAATGGAAGAATACTTGGATTGAGACTTTAATTAGAGGTTGGCAGCCCCGTTCCTGTTGTGGTTTCTTTCCCAAACCCCAACATCATCTCTTTGGGTTTTTGTAACTTCCTTACCTGAAAACTGAAGGCTGTAGAAACTCAGCGAATATTATAAGGATCAGATCCTGTTTGAGCATTAAGAATCATCCACATTAAGGGCCTACTACATATTCATAGTTTTAGTGCAGATAAAATATGACTTTTGAAATTTTGATTTGTGATCATTTCTGAGCCCATATGTACTCATTAAATGCTATTGAATACATTTTTAATAATGAGAAGGAATTTGACAAATGACCCATCTGAGCTGAACAAAGAGATTTTGCACAGAAGATCTCACACAGCAGGGAAATACCTGGAGAGTGTTAAAATCCCATTTGTTAAGGGATATTGTATTATGTTCAAACTGTCCATCTCAAGACTGGTTGCTTATAATAATCATTGTCATGGTGCCATGTGTCCTATCTGAGTAACTAAAGGGACAGTGGACCCCATATCTGCTAAATAAATAGGTTTGATGCTAGTTTGAGTGCATACATTTCCTAAAAATACCCTTATAGGAAGGGGAAACATTCTTATTGTCAAATTAGGCTGGGCCATAGAACAGGGCTTCAACACATTTTCCTTTGTATTTGCGATCTCTTTATTCTCCAGGGATTGAAATCAATAGAGAAGAAGATAAGAACTGACCTTCATATAAGTTAAAAAAAGAAAAGAGAAAAAGGAACTTCTGTAATGATCAAAGAAAGAAAGAAGGAAATCAATATTTATTGAGTTGTTTTGTGCCATGCACTGTGCTAGGACATTTATACTCTAGGTCATTTAAATGTGTAGATGGTCAAAGAATTAAGCTTATTTAGTTATTTCTCCATTATTAAATGGATTTATTTGTTGATTATTTTGGAATTCTTTGCCCGGTCTTTCTCATTCCATTAGCCTAAGTCCAAAACTCTTCATCCCCAGGCCTCCTATCTGATAATCACCTGGAGAATGCAAAGTTTGTTTAGTTTACAACGTAATTAAGAAAGTACACTCACAAAATTACATCACAGTGTGGTTCAAATCCAAATATAAATGGCTTTTTTATTATCTGATGTTCAAATTATCATGAATGAGGCTAAGCTCCATTTGTGTGACTAACCAAGTGTTATCTATATAGATTACTTATTTCCAGCAATTTTGTCTTCTGGGAAGCAGAAGAAAACCATATGTATCTTGGTTATTTAAAGTTCATTTTTAGCAAATAGCAGGTATAATTCCAAAATAATTGAAAACTGGTAAAAAAGAGAAGGCAATGTGGTCAACATGATGAATATAAAGAAATCGAATCCTAATCCTAGGTAAATGCTTAAAGATCATCTACTTAGTGCAGCTTACAATACAGGCTGAAAATTCGAAACAATGCATGCTAAGTGACTTTCCCGAAGTCATACAGTAGAGGATACCAAAGACTCAGGCATTTTGAATATCTTAACCGAAGCAGAGGATATGATTTTTTTTTTTTGCCACTTCTCAAAAAGAGAGTATTTATCTACTAGATTCCATTTCTTCATTACAAGAAGCAAGGTGAGTTTTCATCTGTGTTTCTAATGGCATTTTCAGATGTCCCTCATCACTGTTTCCCCCTGAAAACAGCACAACACAACACAACACAACACAACACAACACAACACACCCTATGTACTAATGGCATCAGCCCCTTCCTGGTTACTTTCTCTTACTGTGCTCTAGGTTTCTGAAGAGCTTTTGTTTTTGTTTGTTTCTTTTTTGTCTTTTTTTCCCTTTCTCTCAAGCACACAGCATGTATAATTGTTCTTTAATATGATTTAATAATCTGATCCTTCCTTTCTCAATAACCTTTTCTACATTCTTTTCCCGTCATCAAGTCTCCTGGTTTCGGGTGTTCCACCCCTGAAATATCTCTCTCAAGCATTCCTTTGTCAGCTTTTCATCTCTTTTTAGCTCAGTTACCCCAACACTTACTCTGCTACATTCACCTCCCATCTAAGTCTTCAATATATGGGCCCATATATATATATGGGCCCATATATTGAATACTTCTCGCTCTCTCTCACCTTCCCCCTGTCTTCACTTCTGTCCTTGCCAGCCTTCGATTTCAGGATCCATCATTAGATATAATCATTATATGCAAGGATGATGCTCCTCTGCTCTTCATCTCCTCTCCTCTGTTCCTCCTCCCTCTGCTTATCCCACTCCAGGGCCAAAACTCCCACTCTCACCACCAGCTCTCTCCATTTTTTTCTGTGCCTGCACTCAAGCAGCCAGGTATAACCACTGAAAATGATCTGATTGGTCTGGTGAGATGAACTATGCATTCATAATCACAAAACTGTAATGGTCGCTACACATGTCCTGGAAGTCTTGCTTTCATAAGCAGTTTAATTTCCTACTCTCTAAAAGGTAACTTTCTCTTCTTTCCTTGTACTTCTCTCACATTCCACACATTCTGTCAGACTTGACCTTGTGTGATATTTCATTGAGGCAATAAAGACCAGCAAACAAGGAGTACTTTATCTTCCTTGCATCAAACCCTCAATCCTCTCCTCCTTCCTCTCTCATTATAATAATTTCCTACCTTTGTTGACAGATAGTTCCTCCACTTGTGCCCATCAGCTTTCACCAATTCAAGTGTCTTACTCCTTCATGATCCTTTTCCCTGTTCATTTATTCATCCAACAGACTTTTATTTTATTTTTTATTTCAAGTTTTTATTTAAATTCTAACCAGTTAATATACAGGATAATATTAGTTTCAGGAGTAGAATTTAGTGATTCATCACTTACATATAACACCCAGTGCTCCTCACAAGTGCCCTCCTTAATACCCATCACCCATCTAGCCCATCCCGCCACCCACCTCCCTCTATCAACCCTCAGTGTGTTCTCTGTAGTTAAGTGTCTCATATGGTTTGCTTCCCTCTCTTTTTACAAACGTGTATTTTAGATTACATGATGTATAAAAATGACCTTGGCTTCATGAAAGTCATATAGAGGAATCTGTATTTTGTTTCAAGAATGAGTTTGAACTGGAAAGTGGTATGATGTGATTCAGATCTTAAAAGATATCCAAGTCAGTGTTGAACCATAGAGATAAGAAAAGGAATACCCATTTGTATCTGTTGTAACAGAATAAGGAAGATAAGATGGTGGTTTGGATTATGATGGTGGTGGTAGAAATAGTAGGAAATGGTCAGATGTGAGATTATATATTTTAAGCTAAAATCAAAATGACTTGTTGATGGTATAAATGCAGGGCTATAAGAGAAACAGAGGAATTTTGAATAAAACCTGGATCTCAGGCCAGAGAATCTGGGTGCTTGGTGTGATTGGTTACTAAGATAAGATCCCGATAGAGGAACGGGTTTTGTGGATGAAGAGTAAACAATTGCATGTACATATGGGTCTACCACTCATAGGAGGAGTTAGAAATGGAAATAAAAATGTTGGCCTTATATAAATGATAATTCAAATTAGAAATCTGGATGAAAGGGGCTCCTGGGTGGCTCAGTGGGTTAAGCCTCTGCCTTCAGTTCAGGTCATGATCCCAGGGTCCTGGGATCAAGCCCCACATCGGACTCTCTGCTCAGCAGGGAGCCTGCTTCCCACCCCCCTCACACTCTCTGCCTGCCTCTCTGTCTACTTGTGATCTCTGTCAGTCAAATAAATAAATAAATAAATATCTTTAAAAATGTAAATTAAAAATAAATAAATAAAAATAAAAAAGAAATCAGGATGAAACTAGCCAGGGTGAAAATTGTCTAATAAAATGCTCTAAGCTCATTTCCTCAACTATAATTTATTTTTAAATAAATTATGAAATATTTCAAACATATATAGAGAGAACTATAGAAAATAATACAGTAAACTTTGAAGTAACTGCTACCAAGATTTGAATAAAGATGAACATTTTGCCATATTTCTTCAGTCTTTCCCCTTTTTATTTCAAGAACTAAAGTAGTACAGAACTAGCTAAAGCTCTGTGCTCCTATTTCTTCTCTCTGGAGGTAAATGTTTTCTTGAAGTTGGTGTGTATGCACTCCATGGACATTTTTAAATTTAATCATTCTATATACATACATAACCACAAATTTTTAGATACTGTACTATGTTAAAAATTTAGACAAATGGTATGCACTTAGCAATTATTTGTTTTGAAATTTATCCATGCCAAAGTAAATTAATGTCCTATATTTTACTTATGGTACATGTTATAGCATTGTTTGAATAAATCATTTGATCATTCCTGAAGGATTGACAGTTAGACTATCTCCCCTAAATTTTTTATCACAAGGGCTTCAATGAAGCCACCCCATCTCCCAAACATCACCATGTGCCTATAAATGACTTTCTGTGGGACTAATTCTAAGAAATCAGGTAGCTGGGTCACAAACATGAACATCATCTTAAAAAAAATTATATATATATATATACATATATATAATTCGATTCTAAAAACATTCATCTGATTTCCAAAGTCACCTAAAGTTTGTGAACATTTCTTTCCTTACATCTTCAATAGTGCTTGGCATTTTCTGTTTAATTTTTCCCAATCTGTTGCATGTGAAGTGATATTTCACATTGCTTTTTCTCTTGTCTCCCTCTGCTCTGGTTTTTAGTATTGTCCCTCCGCTTTCAGGCATCAGTGATCTCCATGGTGCCAGATCAGATAGCTGACTCGATGTCCTCACCTGACTCAGTTGTGCAGTAGCACCCACCTCCATCGACCATCCCCATTCTAAACCCTCTCTTCTCAATCATCCTGACAGCTCCCATTCTCCCTGCCCTCCTGATAGCTATTTTGTAGCCTTTTATTACTGTCTCCTCCTGTTCAAGACCTGGCTTCGGCCTTCATTTATTTTCTATCATTTCTTTCTAGGTGATATATTCTTCCCCATGATTGTAAATGCCAGCTTTGTGATGCTGCCTACCAGTGATGTTGCTCTGCACCTCTGTGCTTCTTTCTAACTTCTGCTCGATAGCCCTATCTTGATGTATCTTAAGTGCACCTCAAGTTCAACATGTCAAACTATGGAAAACTTTACTTCCCCTACCTGGGATTCACCAAAATGCCCCTATTTCAGTAAGTAGCCCATCATCATTGATAGATTTACTAATTCAAAAGCCTTGGTGCCAGACTCTACACTATTATTTCTTTCAGCCTCCATATCCAATTTATAATCTGGCTCTCTCATTTTTTTTTCCCTCCAGAATGTGTTTTGTATCTCTTTACTTCTCCCCATGATCTCTGCCACTGCTGTAGTTCAAGTTTACCATAGGCTTTGTACTCTCAACCAAATTCAGTCCAGCAGATGTGCCATTATTGGCCATTTCTACATGGTAGCTAGAGTGAGGTTTAAAACTGCAAATCAGTTGATGACTCTTTTCTGCTTAAACTTGTCAAATGACTTTAATTGCTCTTCTCTTTGACCAAAATACTGTTTTTATGGCTTGATTCCCATCCTTCAAGGTCTCAGTTTAAATTCAAGTTCCTCAAAGGAATCTGCCTGAACCATGGTATCTAAGGATGTCTACTTGGTTCTCATTAATGTATTTCCTGGTTCTTTGAAAACCAAGTCTAAACTGAGTGTTAATGCTGTATTTGGGAAGTGCCAGACCGAGGCCATGGATTTAAGAATAAAGGAAAGCAAAGCAAAGAAAGATGGGAAGCAGACATAGGAGATGTGTCCTCGAGCCAGCTCCTCCTTCACTGCTTCATGACAATGGTATACCAGCATCTGGTGAGCCACTGTCAACATATTTGTACTGGCTGGACATAAAAACCATGCATCAAAGGGTAAAAGAAGATGGATGTTACTGCCCTGTTTTCTCCCCTCTTCTCTCTCCCATTGGTCAGTGTCTACTTCAGAGGGCAGTTGGTCCTCGGCATTTCTAGATTATGCTATAGCACCCCTAGACACCAGTTTATAAAACCAGGACCCAACATGTGCCGTATGGAATTTCACTGATCCTTGGAAATGGCAAGAGCCAGAGACCCAAGCATGTGTCTGGAGACTTCAGAAGATCGAACTACATAGACCCACATGGAATCTCTCTGCTGCAGCATATTCTGTGGCATAAGATGTATTGAGGGTATGGGAGATAGGTGTGCTCAATATAATTAGAAGAAGTACTCAAGATGCACCAGACACACATCTTTCCACTTTTATTTCTAGTACTTATTACAAGTCGTAAGCAGCTAACACACTCACAAGGTTTAACTGAAGAGAGAAGGAATAAGAGGATCCAAAAGGGAAGCTTTCTGATCTGACAGAAGAAGAGTATTAGAAAGGCCTTAGCGTTCTTCCTCCTGAAAGGGCAAAGGTGGGAACCAGTGATGTCAAAACCCAGGGAGAGCTGAAGCTACAAAGAGCCATCTAACAAGTGTTGCAGGCCAACAGGAAAATAGTTGCTACTGAAACCTTGGCAAGTCAGATAGGGAACAGGAGGGGTAATAAATATTCTCACCGGTAATTGCCCCCATCTTTTCCTAATGCCTCCCATTGGCCAAATCCAGCCAGAAGCTGGAGAGTAAGGGAACCTAGGTCAGTAAGTTTGTAAGAATTAGTGTTCCAGGGCACAATGTGTGACAAGAAAGAGTGGACAAATGGATCTGGAAATGGAGATCCATTAGAAACTACCCAGCATGGGGGTTAGTTAGTCTTTAAGCCTTGAGTGGACAGACCTCATTAACTCATGCTGCTTGATATGAATTTACCACCCTGTTTCAATATGAAAGAATGAATGGGTGCATGAATGGACTCAGAAAATAAGCTTAAGCTTCACTTATGGAAACTCTAGAATAATATTGAAACTCTGTAACACTTGTATGTAATATTTCCCAGGAAAACAGTTGCTGAAAAAAAAAAAAAAGTTGCTGAAATAATGTATTACAAAACAACCGAGAAGTATCACTTCTGTAAGAGAGTCTTCAGGATAGAAAATAATCAGGGATTTAAATATGTGAAGTTTAATATTTCTATCTATACACACTTTTACACTTCATTATGAATTACATCATGCATAAAAACTTATAGATACCTGTGTGTATGTATGCCTCCACATGTATATATGATATACATATACACTCATGTGTACTATTTAAGGGAAGTAAGGAAATATACATTTCTGTACTCACTACACAGTTTAATAAATGAATCATTTCTTTTAAAGTATGCATGTGCTTCTCCCTCATTACATCATATCTTTTATTTTCACATGTGAAGTTTTAATCCATCTGGAAGTAACATTTCTATATGGTGTGAGGAAGGGAGGTATGTTTCCCTTCCTAGGATGATACAATTCACGAGTACTAAATAGACTTGTCATTTTGTCATTCTCAATATCAACTCATATGTCAGACTTCCATTTGCACATGGCTCCTTCTCCATTCTCTTTCGTTGGTCCATTTGTCTAAACTTCTGTTAATGCCACACTATGTTCATTCCAGTAGTTTTAAACTCACCCTGGGTAATCCACTGTTGGGGAAATCTTTTGCCTGGTTCTCATATTTCAGACATTCCTCAGCAATTCTTGGTTCTTTATCCATCTATCTTAATTTTATAATAAGCTTGCCCAATTCCATGAAAATATTTCTGTTGGGTTTTTTTTAAAAGTAGAATTATATTTTAAGGAAAAATGATATAACTAAGTCTTCTATTGTGAGCATTATATTTCTCTACATTTATTTAGGCCTTCTTTAATGTCTTTCAGTTTTACAGTGTTCTAATTTCCACAAAGTCTTTTACGTCTTTTGAAAATCATTTTCCCTAGGAAACTTGTATTGTATGTTCTCTTTAGAAATAGAGCTCCTTTTCCCCCCTCTCTAAGTCACATATTCTAATTTGACTTTTGACCATTGATCTTTTATTACCCAACACTAGTACACTTTTTATTAACTTTAATAAATTTACTTGTATATTATTTTTTGTTTTCTTTTTAGATTGTCATATCATTTGAGAAAAAAAAAATAGTTCTGTTTCTTCCATCACAGTCATTCTGTTTCTTTTTATTCTGTACTGAATAGCATCTCTGATACAATGTTGTTTGGAAGCATGGATTGTTATTATTTTAAAGAACTACTGTTATCTCACCAATTAGATCTACTTCCAATTTCCTAAAGGAATTAAGGTACCGAGTTAAGAGTTAAAAGCACAGCTAACAAGCTGCAGTCCCTAACCTAAGATAGAGGCATAGATTTGCCACTGGACTTAGTCCCCCAAAACCCTGTCCCACCCCACTCTTGTTTACTAAAGCTACTGCAGAGTTTGAAGGTTCAGGAGCCTAATTTATGAGGACAGTTACCTCAGCTTCTGTCCTGTTGTCTCTAATTTTCAGTCAAAAACAAAAGCAAAACAAAACAACAGATCAGGAAAGTAAGGCAAGAGAGGTGGTGTTGGAGAGAGAGAGAGAGACCAGTTCCCTTATCTTCACACAGACTGATAAGGAGAAGGGTGACATGCTTTTTAAGCATCACAATTATCTCTGGAAAGGATAGTAATTTTGGAAAGGAAAACAGGCATTCAAATGAACAAAGGAGGCAGAAAGAATGGGAAAACAGAGGAAGCGATTATTATTGGATCAGTTGTTTTATAACTGTTCTCTTTCCATCACTTAATTCTTAAATTTCCACTGTTTAGAAAATAGATATACCTTATTTTTGGTCCACTCCTCCTTCTATATACCAACTCTTCTTGTTCATGTCCATTCACATGATTTAGGAAGACACGGTCACACTCACACTCCATTTTAGAACAAAAAGAATTAACATCAGCCAGGCCAGTAAGCAATCAAGGGAACTCTCCAGATCCACCTTTGGTTCCTAAGAAGAAATAACCTTACAGAGATCAAAGACTTTTATATTCAGCACTTTCAATTACTAAGTGTTTTCTGTATGTGAATTTTCAGGTAACTAAGGTTAATCATTTAAACATATCATATATATGTGCACATATATAATCATTTTTGATGGAAATATTTCTAAAATGTATGGAAAACTTATTTTCCTTACTTAACAGGATTTTCTTGACATAAGTTAATCTTTTCTTGATGACTCAGGGCCATTGGTATGGCTCAAATATAGTGATGCCCTCAGGGATGATTGTGGTACTGAGGGCTATGGGGCCAACACTTACGGGCCATAGGCTGCTGGGCATTTCCAGTTCATGTATCTTCTGTCTCCTCTCTTTCTGACACCTGTCACTTTTCAGTGAACCTACTTCTAACAACCCCCTACTTTGCTGCTTCTAATTTGTTATCTACTGTAACTTTGGAAGAACTGGTGGTTGCCATGGGTAACCAGGCAACCAAGTTTGTCAAGTCAGTCACCTGAATGTCCCTGGCTCTGGCCTGAAGAGGGTTTCATCCTTTTCCTTCAGAATAGTCAGGGGTGCAAGCAATGGACAGTTTTCTTTTGTGGGTGTTCAGAGGCCTGGTGGGGTATTTAATAAATTGTACTTTTTTGAGACTGTAGCAAAAAGAAGAGAACTCTATGCATAAAGACTTGGTATTCTTTGACTCATTTGTTGGGGAAAACAAATAAGGATCCTTTTCTGTGTGAAGTGTTGGTGAAGGTTCAGCCTACCCCAGATGTAGAGACTGTCCCAGGCTGGAGACCAGATTAGGTGAAACTAGGAAAATGGGACCACACTCTATCAGGGTTCTAAAGAAGAATTTAGTCAGCATGAAACCATGGTCCGAAATGTTGCCTGAGGGGTGCCTGGGTGGCTCAGTGCGTTAAGTCTCTGCCTTCGGCTCAGGTCATGATCTCAGGGTCCTGGGATCGAGCCCCGCATCGGGCTCTTCTGCTCAGCGGGGAGCCTGCTTCCCCCTCTCATTCTGCCTGCCTCTCTCCCTACTTGTGAGATCTCTATCTGTCAAATAAATAAAATCTTTAAAAAAAAAATGTTGCCTGAGGCAAGCAATTCCCTTAAAGACATTTATGGGTCACCTGACGTAAAGAAACCAGCCAATCAATTTCAGAAGTTATTTGTTCTTGTTGTTAGACTCCTGGAAATCTTAAGAGAATATTCTTTGATTAATTAAACTAATTTTATAGATATCCATATGCTGCTAATAACCTTTAGATATTATCATTGGGATTTTTCTTTAATTCCAAGACTCACAAAATATGAACTCTGGAAGACTGGCAAAACAAGTTCAAATATGTAAGAAGTAGTATTGATCATATCACTGGATTACCCTTTTTCTCTTCTGTATTTGGACATGAGCAATGACAGGAACCTAGTTATCAAAACCTCTCTGCTGGAATAGAAAACACAGAAACCTAGAATTATTTAGGTACTTCCTGACCCTAAATATAGAATCTGGAGAAAATGGCAGCAAATGGACTCAATCTGCAGTGATTCTAGGATAATGTAAATCTTACCTAAGGTATAACTGGACCTTAGGAGAAAGGTGAAGACTGTGGCTCAGGTGAACATCAATGGCACTTTTGTAGGAGGAATAAATCCATCTAGTAGGTACTGGAAATGAGGTGAGCATGACGTAATCTTCATTGCTGGCTGCTAGTTCTACTCATAGTGCAATGGAAAGCCAATTCTGAGATGCCCTTCTTTATGAGAATGAGGTTGTTTAACTAAGTTAACTCACCACAGAGAATTGTCATCTCTAGAATCAGTGAACACTATGGTTTCCAAGTTTTTCCTAAGAATTTTCTCCCCCACTTAACTTAGCGGTTGCATTTAAATCTTTAAGACCCAGCTTTTTCACACCGTTAGTAGAATTTGACAACCTGATTACCTGCTGTGCTGGATGTCTCCCTTTTGTTCCCTCAGATTCAGGTTACATCCTCCTTCATAGCCTTGCTTTGTGAGGGCACTTCTGGGAGGCTGACTTTTATAGATTTCATCAATAAGATTTCTTTCTCTTTGGCTTCTTGTTGATTTTGGCTAATTTCAGGGGCTATCAGGAGATGAAATAGTGGGAAGAGAATGAAATCAGGGTATTTGTTTCCTCTTTTATTTTCTATTTCAGCACAACTTGGCTGCTTCCTTGTGCTGGGAAGCCCTCTCTAGGCAGCTACTCTCCCCAGTGGCCCATTTCCTTCTTTTTCAGGCATTGTGGAGAAAGCTCCTAGAATTGCTGGCCTTGGGAGACTAACAATCCTCCTTTGGTTTCCCATATTCCTCTTTTGGTATTTGTAAAAATTTTCCATATTAAAGGTCTTTCATTTCTTTCATTACCCCTCTGAGTACATCATTTATTTCTGCTAAGATGCTGGGACATCTGGCAAAGATGGAGGAATAAAAAGGGAAGATTTATGGGGGGAAGAATGAGATGGAATCTGGGGACATATAACTCATGGAACTTGTGTTGAGTACAGAAAGTCCTAGTTATCCCACCACTGAGAAATATGATTTAGGATTATCTCTTGGTAAAAATAGAAACAAAAGATATGATGTTTTCATGAACATATAGTATAGTGAAAATGATATTTGAACTAAAATCAGAAGACCTAGAGCCAAGTCAGAACTCTTCATTTTTATCTCTGTATGTATTTCAGAAAGGCACTTAAGATGCTTGAGCTATTTTTCCCTATAAAATTGTTTGGCCCAAGGATGGAAAGAGATAATAATGAGGAAGCACTTTATGAACTGTGTGGCACAGTACAAATAGTAGCTAGTATTGTTCTTCCCTTAGATTCCCCACTTGCCCACAATCTTTTTATAGCATGTCTTAAATTATTTTCTGCAGAACACTAGTTTTGATAAATATATTTTTGAGAAAGGGCTTAAATCCAAGTAGGTTTGAGAAATACTGCATATTACATTCTGTTTGGAGATTCATAATATAACTTTGTATTCTAAAGATCCTCATCATTGTTTGTTAAAGAAGCTCATTTAACTTAGTCTAGTCTAGCAGTTCACAAATGGATGTACCCAGACGCCCTTACAACCTGCAACTTACATGATCATTTGTTTTCATGGAACATGCCTGGGAAATGCTGTCACCCAAGGATTTCTCTGTGTACCCCAGATCCTTGGTACCTTTTTACTCCAGACTAGCTTCCCTAGGAGTGCATATATTTTATATCCAACTCCTCCAAGCTCAAAGGATCAGCTCACCCAGGGAATCACAATGAATTTTTTTCTACAAAATCTATTTTTAAAAACCACATAGATATTATATTCAATGTGAACTTACTGATTTACAAAGGAAATCAGTTGTTTAGAATCACAACTACCTAGAATGAAACTGGAAGGATAGATCAGGGGTATCACATGTGTAAAGTGGATTGGAGCATATACAGTTTCTAGGGCGCTGTGCACAATGCAAACTTCCAACTTTCTTTTTCAGCAAAGAAATGCACATGCGTGGGTATGGTATTGATATAATTTTAAAGGTAAGGCAATTGTCATTCATTTTAATTAATTAATTAACTAACTAATTAATTTTTATTAACATACTAAGCATTATTTGCCCCAGGGGCACACGTCTGTGAATCAACAGGCTTATAGATCTTACAGCACTCACCATAGCACATACCCTCCCTATTGTCCATAACCCAGCCACCCTATCCCTATTTTATTTTATTTTTATTAACATATAATGTATTATTCGTTTCAGAGGCACAGGTCTGTGATTCATCAGTCTTCCACAGTTCACAGCACTTACCATAGCACAGACCCTTCCCACTGTTCATCATCCAGACACCTCATTCCTCCCACCCCCTCCACTCCAGCAACCCTCAGTTTGTTTCTTGAGATTAAAAGTCTCTTAAGATTTGTCTCCCTTTCTGGTTTTGTCTTGTTTCATTTTTTCCATTCATTTTTAAAGAAAATTTTCTGTAAATTCCAGAACTTTATAGTAACAGTAAACTGATTGCTATTATGTATCTCTCAGCTCTTTTCAATAGACACAGTTCAAGACAATTGCACAGTTGACCTGGAAGTAGATTCTTTCCTGATGGTAATGAGGAGCTCCCAAGGGACACTCTAGCCACTAGTGAATAGAAATCTAAGACTGTTTTCTCCACGATTTGGGGTGTAAAGAGGGAGGGTAGAAACTGCTGGCAGAAGTCTGGCTGGTGTCACCAAGATGCTCATTTGTTCGAAGTGAAAGTTTTCTCAATAATCTTATCTCACTCAACAGATTTCTATTTCGGTTATTTCTACTGTTCCCCCTTTTCTCAGAAGCTCCTAAGCATTGTGGTTTAAAAAGGAACTAAACTTTGAGTCATAAATGGGAGTTAAAAATAAGGAAATATTTAAACTTGAAAGGGAAATGTCAACATCCCTCCATACTTTTGTGAATCTCTCTTTATCTACATGGCTGGAAAAGCATCATGGAATCTTTAGTGATCCATGATGGAGTTGGCTCTGCAATGATCAGATAATGACCTAAGTTCTTGAGTTTCACAAAAGATTTTCCTGGGACATTTCACACTGAAATAGATTTGTATTTGGTTTCATGTAATTGCATAAGATATGTGTGTACTTCCCATATGCCAATAGGAACAGTAAAGCTGTTAATGAAGTTTTTCAGATGAAGACTTTATGGAGGATGCTTTGAAGACTGTCATTATGATTCTTGTTTTGTCTCTTCGTTCTTACCTACAACCTTGAGGAATAGCATAAGACTGTGAATTTTCCTAAGGAAAACACCCAGGTACTTTACAAAGCATTGGACTCCAAAGCATTTCCAAAGTTATTTCTCAAGGCTTAGGCAAGTTCATTATAATTCTAGGTTTTCCCAAGTCTCCTATGTGTGCTTATCTATGGAAGTAACCTTTTATGTATTTTTTTAAAGATTTTATTGATCTATTTGAGAGAGAGTGTGAGTGAGAGACAGAGAGCATGAGCAGGGGCAGAGCAAGAGGGAGAAGCTGACTCTCCTGCTGAGCAGGGCGCCTGATGCAGGGCTCCATCCCAGGACTCCAGGATCATGACCTGAGCCAAAGGCAAATGCTTAACCAAATGAGCCACTCAGGCGCCTCTGGAAATAACCTTTTAGAGAAAGTCTTGCCACATTCTTCAGCCCAGAGTTTGAGTGTTGTGTTTAAAAAATAGTAAGAGACCACCTATGTCAACAGAAGAGGATTTGTGGATTTCTAGAATCTGTGGGTCTTCTACATTGCTGTGCTTGTGATTGGATGAGATGGTAAATAGAAAGAGGGTCACTGATTTGCCCTTCATTATGGGAAGTGACAAGGTGTGCTTATCACTAAGTAGACAGGCAGGACCCTATGAAGTCAAAAGATAATAAAATACTTCCTTGTCTTAGAAACGCCAGTATGTCTTTAAGTGAAAACTTGGTCCCTAGCAGGTCTGGTGGAGAAGATTAGATTACCTGCCTATTCTAATTGGCAAAATGCGAACCTGAATATGAAAATGAAGTTTCAGGATCAGGGCATAATTTTATACAAAGGATGAATGGTCGATGTCTCCAGTAGTGACTCACTTTTTAGTGACAATGACATTTACCTTTTACACATCAATGGCCAGCTGTTCCCAGTAACTTTCTGGCTTTTGAGTGCGAAGTATACAATTTAAGCCCTTTCAGGAAGCAATTTTGTTTTTCCTCATTCTAAAAGACTACTAAATTAGAATGTGTAGGTGTTTTGCTTACATCATCATTATATAGAAACAAGCATGTGATAAAGACTTTCACTTAAAAAAGTGATCACTGTTCAAATCATAATGCTCATAATTAAATTATTCTTATTAAGTGATTATTTACATGCATTCATGTAATAGTGGCAAGTTAAGATTTCACTGCATTTAATTAGCAAAATTAAAACACTGTCGAGGCAAAAATGGGTCAAAAAGTCCCAGTTGCTCCCCATACTCTCTCTCTCCCTCCCTCTTCTCTCTACCTTTCT